>JACCIY010000146.1:0-38642 GCA_025506505.1 Flaveria sonorensis | reverse complement strand
ACAACAACAAGAATAATAATAATAATAAGTATAAGCATAAGTATAATTAAATGTATCGAACTAATCATTATTTCTAAGGTAACATTCGTCTCAATAATAACTTGTATTTACTAATATTATGTATAAATATTTTATAATTTGGGATATGTTTTTATATATTTCATTTCTACATCTCATACATATATTTATAACTAGGAGGTGCCCGCGCGATGCGACGGACGTAATGTGGTAGGGCGACGTTTTTCATCCAACATGGGTTTATGATGTTTTGTTATTATTGTATTATTTTTATAAAAGTAAATTGTGTATTTTGTAAGCTCTTTCGTGAGTATAATTATTGTGGTTGTAAGAAATAACAATGTAATTTATTTCTAACATACTAAGAAACAAATATATAAATGTAATGAAAACCGAAACATCAATTCAAATTTGTAAAAACTAAGATGTAATGTAATTTAATAAATAAAAATATCAGTAAGCACGTGACTAAAGACAAGAACAATCGAAAACTTAAATAGCACGAGCCTCTGGCATGTTTGGTTCAATCACGATCGTACTTAAATCAGTTGAATGTAAAATATTGCCAACAAATTAAAAATAAGATGTATAAGTTTGTATAATAGAACATGATTCATTTAATGTAAATAAGTATGTTTAAAAATAGTAAAATGTAACATACTATCAGGCAAACGAATCAACTTGCACCGAGATACGTAGATAATAGATTTGTTTAACATTGCACGAAAAATGGCCATCATACGAATCCCCGGAGGATCGTATAAAGATAATTGTATAATGTAACCGCTGCCGCATATAATTTATATATTAGAAAAGTAATACAATTGTATATATTAGGAAATTAAAAAGTAATATCTTTATTTTAAAAATTGGATAATGCTTACGTATAATCTTGAAGAGTCATATGAAACTCTCGAAATCGACGCTCACCCTTTATAATCTTTCCGACGACATCTACAATCAATAATATTTTTATATAAATTGTAGGAATAAGATATAGCATAATAAAAAATTATATATTAATTAAAATTTATACTTACCGGTAATTATTTTTTCACATCTTCTGTCTTCCAAAAGATTCTTAGTAGAAGGCAATAATGGATACACACGAAACCATGTCGGTGTGTGACTTGAAAATCGGACAAGTTTAGTGTGCTCGTTAAAAACAATTTTGAACTCACTCCAAACCAATAGGTAGTTTTCGTGTTTTGGCCACTCCTGGTAATTGAAACTATCTCTTTGGAAACGGTGTAGCACAAACATATTACCCACCAGATTCCTATGTTTGTATAAATGCATGATAGGTGCCGGGACAAAACCAACAATTTTTTGTCTCTAGAAAAATAAAGATTGTGATTTAAATAACAAACTACATATTAATATTAAAATTTTAAGTAGATGAAAAAGGATCTTACGTGTTGGTCGAGAAAAACCACCAAAAGTTTGTTTTCAGACACGATGTGCAAAACATAATCGATCCAGACAAAACAAACGGTATACCAAAGAGAGTACTGTTGACTGATGAAAAATCATCAACAATGGTATGCAAATCTATGATCAATTATACCTTCAATTTTAAAAGAAAACAAAAAAATAGAAAAATTTAATACTAAACGAAACAAAATTAAGTTGCTATTGTGTTAGCTTTAATGTTCTACTTTTTATGGTTTCTAGTTATATATATTAAGTATGGATAATACGTTCTTAATATGCATTATGATATTTAAAATGTGCATATTATTAAATTAAAATAATTACAATATCATCAAATACAACAATTATTTATTGACATATTCATATCTTGGAATTAGGCAAATCTAACTTAGATATTAAAATACTAAGGCATACTTATGATACTTATGATACTTATGAATGAAGCTATGGTAAAACATCCCAAGACATTGAAATTAAATTTCAAACATACGAAAAGTAATTGGCAGTAATTACAAAAGGTAAACATTAGTAACATAAACATAAAGTCTAAAAAAAGGAAATACATGATAGAAGGTCATGTAACTAAAAGCCAGGTGAAAGTATAGTCTCGGAGTAAACCGCACCACGCATAATATCACCAAAAGTAGTAGGGATAAAGTTACCCGCTTCGTTGAAGCTTAACTTGATTTCAAAAACATGTCCCCAGCCTGTGATCATAAGAGTTGTGCCACTAATATTGTAATGTGTCAAGGATGTAAATGGTGGAAATGAAAGACATAGGCCGTAACGAGAAGCATGCAACTTCATCCGGGAACCATTGTTTAGCTTCCACAATTCCAAAGCCCTTTCGTAGCTACCACGTGAAACATAACAATGAAGTTCTGAGCGTATGCTAATCAAAGAAAATTGAGGCCCCAAACCCCCCGTATTTGGATATGCTAATTCAGAAAACTGATGTGTGTTGACTTCAAAACGAACAAGCATCTTTTGAGCGCCAAGCCAGTTTTGGGACACCCTGAAGTACAAAGCATCTCCACAGAATGTTGCCATAGACCAATCGTAGGTATCACCATTGTATGGCCTCTTTTTTTAGGAAGGGTATACATTTCCATGACGCACATTGCAATGAATACACGTATACAGCAAGAGTACCTCGCCTACGCTTAATGTGAATAACATTGTAATCGGATGTTGCGTCAACATAGAAACCAACCGCATCGATATATGCCTTGAAGAAACCCTGCTTATTATTGTTGGATAACATTTTGCAGGCACAGGTTAATGGATTCCATAAAAACAATTCCCACGTGTTTTTAAGGCTAAGACAGAGCATGCCGTCCAAGCTCGCTAAAAAAAGATTTTTCGGATGAACATTGAATGGGGGATTTAATTCGGTACCTACCGAATAGTTAGGTTCCTCATAATTCAAAGACCGAGATACACACGATTTCTTATGGCGACTTGTGGTGATGATTTTTTGATCGGGAGAGTCTCGCATGTATAGGGAATGCGTCCTTAGAAAATCTATACTTGACATGTAGGTTAACCATTCCTTACTAACACACTTGCATTTACAGATAACCTTTGGGGGTAGCCGTGCAACTATCTCAACCATCAGTATTAGAAACATTTCAGGAGGCATACTGGATATGATAGAAAAACAAAGAATGTGTTAAAATGTATACATGCTATTGTGTATATAAATAGTCTGGTTGTTCAAAAGTAATGGGAAAGGCAATTGACTCGGATAAACAGACAGATAAAAGGTTTCGAGCATAAGATGTGGAAATGCGGTCAGAATGCATCAAACGTTATATTGCATACACAAGTAGTGTATTGATGAGTAGATACCGTAGATTGGTTGAAGGAATACAATTAACAAGTATATGTACTTTATAGAAAGTCGCTATGTATTATGGTATATAGAAAATCTTAAAAACGATGAAAATTAGTTGGACTAGAAAGATGTGTTTAAAAAAATACAGGTTTATGTAATTATAAAATGATGAATTCATATTGCTAATGGTTAAATATATCATAAGAATATAAAAAGTGATATATCTAATGAAGATAACTAATAATTTATATTTTATGTACTAAGATGAATTTCAAAGTCATTTTTAGGTTTTTTAGATGGTTATATTGGTTGTCAAAATTATGGTTATTGATAAAACGATTTTTAAATACATAACCAATAGTCGGTTATATTTTCTTAACAAACTAAATATTGAATGTAGATGTTGCATTTTATATTAATAAAATATTTATATTATTATATTTTTGGTTTTATAAAATTATAGATAAAGTTTTATTTATTTATTTGTAAGTTTGTAATCTATACAATATTTATGTAAGTTTTATTTAAATACATAACCAATAGTCGCTAGCCCCAATCCAGACACAAAGAAGTATCAGGTAAAACCCTAGCCCCAATCCAGACAAAAACTATCTAATCGCTGATTTCTTTCCCACATTCTCTTCTCCATCGTCAACAGCCTCATTACCCACTGCGTATATGGCGACCTGATTGAAAACACTTCCATCGTCAACAGCCGTTTTTATACGGGTATGTGATTTGAGGCGTTTTCGGTGTAATCGTGGAGGATAAAGGTCAACAGGGGAAAGATCGAGAATATCCGGCTTCAATTTCAGCTCTGCCGTTGCATACGGGTATGTATTTCTTCCCGATTTGAGCTTTTGTTATGTGTTTTTATAATGATATTGTGAAATTCGTATATTTTGATTTGGGGAAAACGTTGATCTGATTCGTATATGTGCATCTTTTTGTTGTTTTTCTTGAACGGCTTTTTACCTGATATCTGATCAACATTCTCTGTTGATGTTAAAAGCATTTAGTTCATTAGGGCTCAATAACTATAAAAGTTCAAATCTTGCATTTCATTCATTTTTTACGAGTTGTTTTACTTATTTGCATACAAATTGAGACGTCAAACGTCAAGAAAACAATAAAAGCACCACCAGACGTTGAATCTCTCATGAAGAAAAGCCAGTCAGACGGAACGAGAGCGAACCTGGTTTCGTCAATGACGATTGGTTCAGAGTTATGCGTTAAGGATATAATAACTATCTAAATATATATTAGTCAAATTAAAAGTTATTATTCTGTTTGAACTTTGAAGAATCAACTATAGAACAAAAAACAGAATATGCCTGCTTCCAACCCACGACAAACTAACTAAACAACAAGAAACAGAAAACACCATCTACTAAACGACGTCGCATCAAGGGCCGTTACTCGAAGGTTAACATTCTGATGTGGTATAACAAAACATTTTAAAAGCTAGGAACATAATAGAAAACCTGAAAGCAGAAGCTGAAATCCCGGAAAAAATTTGGCAAACTTGGAACAAAAAGCTACCTTCTGAGAGCTTGACCACAACCTTCTGAAAAATTAAATAGCTTAAGGTTAGGAATCAAAATAGACAATCAAAACAAATATATACATTAATATACAACAAGTTCGAAACTTTGAATCTTTCATGAACATGTAAACCTTTTAAGTGTTGTATCTTGTGATGTTGTTGATGTGAATTGCCAATTTCTGTAAAATATATTATATAGAACAACATTTTGGGATGTTTATCCTTATAAACCTGCAACAAACTATATTTTAGGATAATAACAACTTAACAATCGGAAATTTAAAAGATAATTCAGCTAAATGTTGCTAATAACAAGCATTTGTTTTTTTTTAACTTTTAACTTTATATTGAAACTAATTTGGTATCAATATAGTTTTCACTTATGTAAAATATAATAATTGCTTGATATTTTTCAAAGTCATTCGTTACCCTAACATTAAAGTAAGATCCAAGCCCAATTACTGCCACTAATATTCGAGTATTAATTTTATATTCTTGCATTCTTTGTATTTTAATAAAAGTGTCATGATCTTCATTAATAATCATGTTTTAATACCTATTGCTCAATCCAATGTTCCAACCAGTGAATGATTACAAATGTATCATCAAACATAACAGTTTGAGGTAACAAATACTTTTTTTTTCATGAATTTTTTTATTTTTGTTGGTATAGAAATCTTTATACTCTAATTGGACTGTGAAATACCGACTAATGATTAATCGGATTGGGATTTTACATATAAATTTCAGTTTTATAGATAAATACACATATTTTTGGGTGTCTTCTCTGATAAAAACTAAATTAATAAATAATTGCCTAGAAAAATAGAAAATTCAACCAGCAATAAATCAAAAGATGACTTTATTAAGTTACAAATTAATTTTGTTGCTGTTGCTATTTTTATAATTATAGTATTTCAAAGTAAGGTAATTTATTTTCTATTATAAATGTGTGTCTTGTTTTGCAAGCTTTAGAAATGTTGTTTGTTTTTAAATTCCTGTAAAATTATTAATTAGATGCGGTTAAGTTAATTTCGACTTTAGGTAATTATTTATTAATTACTTAGTACTTGTTCTAAGATAAATGCAAATACAATTTACATTCATAAAACCGATATTCATAAAACTCATAAAACTCAACTTTTTAAGTACTAACAAAGTAGAAAATTTTTTTATTTCAAACATAAAGCCGACGAATTCATTTATGTAGAATAAAATACATAGAAAAAGCAAAACAGATTTATTTAGTGGTGCGGTGGAAATTAAACTAAATGAGGTCTATTTCGTTTCTGAATCGATGCCTGGGGAATCTTAATCGGATTTTTAAGCTTTTGGCTTGAATCCGCAGTATCAAGTAAGTTGTCTTCTTTCTCCTCTTCATCTGAACTCTCTATAATAATAACTTCATCTCATTTCCATTCAGCAATTCGTTTCTGTCTATTTGCTTGAGTTTCCCGCTTTTGGTCAACAAACTGCATAAGAACACAAGTGAAACATAAATATGTGTGTAAGTATATTTGAAATATTATTTGAGCCAACGAAAATCTATACATAAGATCAAAAAAACAAACCTTTGAAGCATCCACATTTTTTTTACTCAAGTCACCACACCAGTCCTTTTTTTGTTTGTTCAAATTACACTGAAACAAATAATTATTTTTATCATTAACATATGAATCAGAGTAAACTTCTATTACATTATGTGACTTAAAATTAAGAAGCATGACTAACCTTGAATGGTTGGTCTTTCAACATTTTTGAAGTTTGCTCCATACCTAAAGCCACAATCAAAACAGAAAACTTATAACAAAATACTCAAAGCCATGAACAAAACATAATTAGCAGATTACTTATAACTAAATACTCAAAGACATGAACAAAACATAATTAGCAGATTACTTATATATTTAAAAGAATACTTACCTTATCAGAAAACAAAATCCTCAAACGGAGCTGAAAACTTGGTATCAAAATCTATAAGTTTAATTAGATTATTGTTAGTAACAGAAATACATGAACAAAACATACATAATTAAACCACATATTTGAAAGTTTCAAACTTTTATAAACATGTAAACGTGAATATTAGTAGTCTGTTGTGTATACAAACCTTCAAGTGATGTTTCAACTTTTGGTTAGATATATTATATAGAGAAGGAATCTGGCTTTTCATCCCTAAAAAAATGCAAAAAATTAAATTTTGAATGGAAGTTTATCCCCATAAAACTGCAACAAATGAAATAGTTGGATAATACCATTTTTTATTTTATATAACCTTTCTTAATTTTTAATGTACTGGAACAAAACTGAATGATTATCTTATAAAAACTGAATTTAAATGTACTGGAACAAAACTGAAACCCACAGTTATCTCGTTGTGATCCATATTATATTTCTTTTTATAAACTGAATGATTATCTCGTTGTCATCTATACCATTTTTTTTTATTTTATATAACCTTTCTTAGTTTTTAATGTTATTTTATAAACTGAATGATTATCTTATAAAAGCTGAGTTTAAATGTACTGGAACAAAACTGAAACCCACAGTTATCTCGTTGTGATCCATATTATATTTCTTTTTATAAACTGAATGATTATCTCGTTGTCATCTATACCATTTTTTTATTTTATATAACCTTTCTTAGTTTTTAATGTTATTTTATAAACTGAATGATTATTTTATAAAAACTGAATTTAATGTATTGGAACAAAACTGAAACCCACAGTTATCTCGTTGTGATCCATATTATATTTCTTTTAGTAAACTAATGGCCTAATGGATCCCTTTGGTTGGATATACTGTTTTTGTGTATCTTGGCCGGTAATGCAGAAGAATTATGAGGTTCTATTAGGTAACAAAAAAGCATTTTCCATTTAATTTTTCTTTTTCACTTTTGATTATTTCAAATATGTTTTCTGATACTAATTGGTGACACAGTTAGTCAATTTACATTTTATGGGATACTAAAGGGTAACAAAGTCTATTTTTTTTGGTAAGCGGATTCTCACTATTTAGGGGATTGGTAATTGTGTATTAGACGGCTCTGATCAATAATTACGCAACAAAACCTACTTTTAACCATAATAACCAACATCTAACACACATTCTATTTAGTTATGTTTTTTAAATTTTCAATTTTATCAAAATATATATTAACATTTACATGATTAAACTCAGAGCTCAACTCACAATTGGATATACTAACAAAATACGTATATATATGAGCTCATAATGTGCATTTATGCCTTTCACTCGATTACACACTCAAACCCACTCGCATTCGTCTCGATCTCATCATGTTCTTTTTTTTTTGACTGCCTGTTGACCATGTTCGACCAATACCCGACACACTACCTTGTCATTCCAGCACAACTACCCCCATAATCAACAAGTACAACCATCCCAACCACAACAGATCAACACAACTACCCCTTACCACCTTCACAACCACTAGACCCGTAGAATCACCACTAAAACCATCACCATAATCAATAGTCACCTTCACAACCAACACCATCACCACTGCAACCTAAATTACACCAACGACGACCATCATCGCCACTATGACATCCCGGTTACCACAACCATCACAATAGCAACCACAACCATTAGTCACACTCCACAAACCCCAATTATCCACCATACCACCACCTTGTACCGCCACCACAACCGGCAACCGGCAACCACAACCTTACAATTGATATCAAAACAACAGTCGACAACCACCATCATAATAGCAACCAACCAACGTCACCACCCTCACGAGCACCTTTACCACCGCCGCCTCTGACTATCGACCTTCATTGCCTCCCCCACCACAGTCTACATTAACACCCTAGTAAACCATCATCGCAGCCACCATAAGCACCATCACCACGACCGACAGCAACTAACATCACAATCACCACCTTTTTTCATCTCTGTTGGACACCCTAACCACCACTATCACAACCACCATCTTTACCATCACCATTTGCGACCATCACATCTGTCGCCATCCCCATCCCAGACCATCAACCACTAGTTTCTATCGCCACAACTGACAACCCCCACCAAAAATCATGAACCATAATCACCTTTCCTGTCACAACCACCAAAAATCATGAACCATAAACCACCGGTTTCTACCGCCACAACCGACAACCCCCACCAAAAATCATGAACCATAATCACCTTTCCTCTCTTGACCAACACCACCTGCGCCCTACATCGGGTATCACCATCACCGACCTGTCGCCGCCCAAACCACCGCCTCTAAAATTGTGAAACAACGCCACCCCGATCATGATTCAAGCGAAACTACTACCACCATTAGACTCAGAAGGGTGAGAGTAGTAGAAATAGGTCGGTCACTAGCCGGTGCCGATGTGGGTGGCATGAAGCCAGCCGGAATCGAGGGGGGTAGAGGTGAATGCTTCTCCCTTCTCTCTCTCTCTCTAAACTCTGTAAAACCCTAGAAATATGTCAGTTTGCGTCGCGTTCTAAACTGTCTCGAGTAACTGTTTAACTTTTATTTCATGATGATGTTAAATACTAAACGTTATAAATATTCAAGAATATTCATATTATCATAATTGAACTTACTCGATGATTAAACGAATCAAAATACGTTTATATCGTGTATTTAATGTGTTAACCGTTTTAAGCACTTTCTCGTGTCGAACGTCAATATTATGACTTTAACATTAGTAATATACGTATTTAAATGTATACTTATTGTTCAAGCTTAGAATTATCGAATTGGGCATCAAATAAACCTGAATCTCTAAATGGACCTTATTGAGCCTTGTGTGTTTAAGAGTGCCAAATTTCAGGGTCATCACATTCTCCCCGCCTTAAGGAATTTTGTTCTCGAAATTATTGTTTACTAATTTCATTTCGTGATTGATTTCTTCCATTCTCCTCAAAGGATGTGGAATCACTCAATTAAGAAATAGTATCACGAGAAATCGAGATTTTAGAATTAAGATGAATAGGTGAGTAAATTGCTTGTGAGTATCTATATTGATTTCCATGAGTTAGATTGAAACTCAAAATCACTCCACGGTTATAAACGTTGACTAGATAGTCCATGGAGTAGAATCTATATGGCACTTCTTAGTATATCTTATCAAATATCATTTTGATATATGTATACTATATCTTTTAAAATCGGTACTTTATAGTTGACAGGTTAACTTCAACTCATGTTACTTACCAATAAAGACAAGTCTTCTCTTAACCTGTGCTGGTAAACATAGATACTAAAGTCGTGAGGTGTTGAACACCCGGTTCAAGCATACTAGTTACGCCAAAAAGATGTTCAACTTGTCTCATGACATAAGGCATGCGTTACTATTTTCTATTATTGATTTATCATTCCATTCGATTCTATCATAACATATGTAAGATCATCTGAAGATTATGAGGCTGATGCAACCAACAAGCCAGAACAACCAAGTCTTCCATGCATGCACTAAGGAACAAAGATGAACTAGCTATGGAAGTCTTACACTCTCAAATATGTCTAAGTGTAAGATCTTCCGAAGCTAACAGTTCAGAAGGAGTTACTTCGGAAGTTTCACACTCAAACAGAAAAATATTCTAAGTGTGAAATCTTCCAAAGCCAAAGACCAGCATCTTCCGAAGCCAAAGAAGAAATCTTCCGAAGCTTCAGAGATAAAGTCTTCCGAAGCTGTGAAGACTGATTTCTTCAGAGGACAGAAAAAATATGCTTTCTCTGAATCAACTTTTGATAAAGCTGACACACTTTCCGCTGCCTGCTCTGGTGGTTCACCTACTTTACACAAGTTGGTGAAACTTTCATGCTTTATCAAAAAGTAGGAATGGTCTTTGTTTGTAAATTACCTTACTTGTTCATATAGACTTTTTGTATTAGGAAAAGTCAGTGAGATATGGCATGTCATAGTCACTAGTCAAAAGGCAATCTGTCTTTTGACTTTAGATTGACTTGTTGTCTAGATTAGTCAAATCCCAATTGTCTTTACATGTAAGTGACGGTTGTAGGTTGTAGTATAAAAGTGTCTCAGGTCCTTGTAATTTCTTGATGCTTTGTAACACTTGTAAAAGAACTTGAGATCAATATACAACATCCTTAAAAACCAATCTTGTGTTCTTATGTTGTTCTTAGTTCTGTCTCTTTAATTTACTTGTGTTCTTAGTATCATCTGTTTTAACTTACCAATTCCCTATTTGAATTGTTAAGTGATCTAAGATCTCTTCTCAATGTGAAACTAAGTGTTAAGTACCCTTACCCGGTCCTGCAACATATCACCACATCCCTTACGATAATCATCTTATTATTTCTATGGGAATTTTCCAATACGGTCAATCTTGTAGAAGACTTAATCTTATCTTCAGTTGAATCCGTATAACTCATGTTTTGTTTAAATTCTAATCATGAGGTAAGTATTTTCTGATCAATCTTGTAACATCCGACCCATCTGGTAATGTAAATCCAAACCCGAACCCATTATGAACTCTAATACAATGAAAAAATATCATCATTAAATCATTATATATATCTTGTTGATTTAAAATAAATGTTATAAATCTATAATCTAGTTTTATAATTTATAAATTTTAAAAGTTTATAAGGTGTTATTTATAAGATTCTACTTTTTAATTAAAATAAATACTCACATTATAAAGATTTACAAGATTTATAAAATCTAAAAGTTTCATAAAAAATTAATTTAATTTTTATTGGGCTTTACAAGTCAAGGGATTGGATTGCAATTTTTCAAAGTTAATAAAATACTTTTTACATAAAATAAAAATCCTTTTAAATTCCAGGGACTAAACTTGTAAACACCTTAAAACCATTTTACCCAAACCAACCCCTCCCCGTCTGTTCAACCTGTTCCGGCCAAACATTCCGGCAATCTCCGGCGACTCCAAACATTAAAATTATTGAATAAAAAGCTAATCAAACCGCTCCTAAGTTTTACGTGAACGATTCGAACTTAAGACCCATTTTAATTCGAAGAAATGACCATTATAGGAGTTCAATCGAAACTGAATATTACCACTCAAAACTCAAATAAGTTTCATATTAATAACAACCAATTGATTCAATAATTCAATCCTCGATGCATTCATAATCAATTCGAATAAAACCATGCAGTTAATTCCAATTGAAACATGAAACCCTAAGTGCTCTACAAACCAAGAGACTCAAGGTTTAAGAAATACGAGACACATTTGACCCAGTTGACCCGTTTGACCCGTTGGTGACATTATAGGTGATAACTCGTTAATACTAACACAACAGCATATCATACATGATCAACATACCACTTGATTACATATAGCACTTCATTATCCACACGTACTACCTAGATCATCATGCAACTAGATATCATACAAGTCATGCGAATCACAACAGGCCAAAACAGGTAACAAACCAAATCAACATCCCTATAACCTAAACAACACATTTAATCACCTTAGAAACCATCCATGAACACACTAGCATGATCCTAATATCCCAAACATGCTCAAATCATCCAATTCAAGGATTTGCACAATTAAAGTTTCCCTTTTGAGAAAGTACATCCCAATTTCATCAAACATCCAAGACATTCATGGATTCATAATTTACATACCAATTCAAGTCCATGACAACATCTAAACATGATCAACAACACCTAATCATCATGATTCATCAACGTTCAACACCAAAAGTTACTATTTTTAGCAATGTATGAACTATAAGACATCTTCTTGTTTTTCAATTGTTCATATCATCAACCTAGCATCTAATCATCATCACAAACACACCCATAACATTCATACATCATCAAATCATCAATTCATGCAAAATAAAGTTACTATTCTAAGTAACCTATGAACCATGAATCAAAATCAAAGCTTTCTTGCAAAATCGACGTTAACTAGCATCTATACAATCCAACTAACATAATAGCATCAACAAACAACCAACAACTAACATCAAATTCAGATTTTCGAGTTAGGGTTTCGGCCCTAATGTAATTTCCATAAAAACTTGTAAAAATCCAACCTTTATTGCATACTTGACGTTAATTAACATGTAATCTATCTAGTAAACACATTAACATCAACAACTAGGCATCAATCGACCACCAATTGCAGTTTTCGCATAGAACTTTCGGCCAATCATGAAACATCATCAAATCATATAAAAATCTAACCTTTAAATGTGTAATAGTTTGCAATTGAAGGTTCTAACTTGTTGTATGCCTTGTAATCGATCAAATTCGAAGGTGATTGCTTGTTCTTGGCTGAATTCGAAGAGGAGAGGGAGAGGGGAGGTCGATCGCGGCCGATTATGGTGGTTAGGGTTAGAGTTTTTGTTTTATTAATTTAATTTTGCATAAATACCCTTTAAACCCTTGCATTTTGTATTTTATAAAAATTAGACTCTTTGAATAGTTTTTAAACAATTTTTAACTACTAAACACAATTATCATTAGTCACAAATAATAATCATGCATAATTTCCATTTGCCTCAAAACACACGAAATAAATATACACGTTTCCACGTTATGCGATAAAATTCACAATTAATATTTAAATCACATAATCACAACCAATAATCAACATAGAAATTATTGTTTAACATTATTAATTATTATTAAGTCACCAACGTTCAACGACAACTAGTGTGTGCTCCCGACACGTGTATGCAAGACTTAACGGAACTAACGGAGTTTGGTAACGGAAAATTACCGGATGTCACATTATCCCCATGTTGAAAGAATTTTCGTCCCGAAAATTGCGTTACATGGTGAGTGTTCCATCACTGGTCTACTGCATTGGCACAAGGAAATCGAAATCGTGTGAGTTTTGGATGAGTTGTCACATCATCCCCATGTTGAAAGAAATTTCGTCCCGAAATTTAATCAGTACCTTCGCCGGCTGGCATCGTCCTTTCGAATAGCTGAGGGTACTTAAGCTTCATTTGGTCTTCACGTTCCCACGTGAATTCTGGTCCACGTCTCGAGTTCCATCGAACTTTGACAATGGGTATCTTGCTTTGCTTAAGTGTCTTCACCTCACGATCCATCACTTCGACAGGTTTCTCAATGAAGCGTAACAGTTCGTCTACTTGAACTTCTTCCGGTGGTACAACCATAGTTTCATCCGTTAAACATTTCTTTAGATTTGAAACATGGAATACATCATGGATTCCACTCAATGAATCAGGTAAGGCTAGTCGATAAGCTACTGGACCTATTCTTTCCAAGATCTCAAATGGTCCAACATATCTCGGATTTAGCTTTCCTCGCTTACCAAACCGAACTACGCCTTTCCATGGTGAGACTTTTAATAAAACCTTGTCACCTATCTGAAATTCTAAGGGTTTCCGTTGCTTGTCAGCATAGCTTTTCTGTCTGTCTCGCGCTGCAGCCATGCGGTTTCTTATTTGGACAATCTTCTCAGTTGTCTCGTGTACTAACTCAGGACCCGTTAATTGACTATCACCAATTTCAGCCCAGCAAACTGGTGATCTACACTTTCTCCCATACAAAGCTTCAAAAGGTGCTGCCTTTATGCTAGTGTGATAACTGTTATTGTAAGGAAAATTCCACCAATGGTAGGTGAACTTCTCGGTTATTCCCGAAGTCAATCACACAAGCACGTAACATGTCCTCCAAAGTCTGTATAGTACGCTCGCTTTGACCATCAGTCTGTGGATGATAAGCAGTACTCATATCCAATCGCGTACCTAAAGCTTTCTGCAACGACTGCCAAAAGTGTGATGTGAAACGAGAATCGCGATCAGAAATGATTGAGATCGGTACTCCATGCCTCGAAACGATCTCCTTCAGATAAAGCCGGGTTAACTTCTCCATCTTATCTGTTTCCTTTATCGCTAGGAAATAAGCAGATTTTGTCAATCGGTCCACGATAACCCATATTGTATCACAACCCGTAGAAGTACGAGGTAACTTAGTAATAAAATCCATTGATATTTGATCCCACTTCCACATAGGGATCTCGGGTTGTTGTAGTAGACCAGATGGTTTCTGATACTCCACTTTAACCTTCGAGCAGGTCAGACACTTGCTCACATAAGTAGCTACATCTGCTTTCATGTTAGGCCACCAATAGTGCGCCTTCAAATCGTGGTACATCTTGTTAGATCCAGGATGTATAGAATACTTGGACTTGTGAGCCTCAATCATGACCAAGTCTCTCAGATTTTCGTGTAAAGGTACCCATAGTCTATCCATGAAGTAACGAATTCCATCCGCTTTTACTTCCAATTGTTTTTCCATACCCCTTAACGATTCAGACCCAATGTTTTTTGCTTTCAAAGCTTCTGTTTGAGCCTCTCGGATTTGTTCAGATAATTGCGTACTAATCGTTAGTTGCAGAGCTCGCACACGTCGAGGTTTAGCAGTCTCTTTTCTACTCAACGCATCAGCAACTACATTTGCTTTCCCCGAGTGGTACTTAATAGCACAATCATAGTCGTTTAACAATTCCACCCAGCGTCTTTGCCTCATGTTCAACTCCTTTTGCTCAAAGATGTGCTGAAGACTCTTGTGATCGGTGTAGATGGTGCATTTGGTACCGTACAAGTAATGTCTCCAGATCTTTAAGGCAAAAACTACCGCAGCCAGTTCCAAGTCATGGGTAGTATAGTTCTTCTCATGAATCTTCAATTGTCTAGAGGCATAAGCTATCACTTTATCCCGCTGCATCAGGACACATCCAAGTCCCTGAATAGAAGCGTCACAATAGACTACGAAATCATCACTGCCATCCGGTAATGCTAATATTGGTGCGCTACACAATTTATGCTTCAGCAACTGAAAGGCAGATTCCTGACTCTCACCCCATTTGTAGGTCGTTGCCTTGTGAGTCAAAGCTGTGAGAGGTTGTGCAATCTTAGAGAATCCTTCAATGAATCGTCGATAATATCCCGCTAATCCAAGGAATTGTCGTATCTCACTCGGTGTCTTAGGAACAGACCAATTCTTTATCGCTTCAATCTTAGCAGGATCAACATGTATTCCCTTCTCGTTGACAATATGACCCAAGAATTGTACCTCACGTATCCAGAAATCACACTTAGAAAACTTTGCGTACAGTTGTTCCTTTCTAAGTAATTCTAAGATTAAACGTAAGTGCTTCTCATGTTCTTCCTCGGTCCTTGAGTATATCAGTATGTCATCAATAAAGACGATAACAAACTGATCGAGATAGGGTTTGCACACGCGATTCATGAGGTCCATGAATACTGCTGGTACATTCGTCAACCCAAATGGCATGACCAAAAATTCATAGTGACCATATCGTGTACGGAAGGCAGTTTTCGAGATGTCCTCTTCTCGAACTCTCAGCTGATGAAACCCAAACCTCAGATCAATCTTAGAGTAATAGCTTGATCCTTGCAGTTGATCAAACAAATCATCGATACGAGGTAAGGGATATCTATTCTTGATAGTAACCTTGTTCAGTTCCCTATAGTCAATGCACATTCGAAATGTACCATCCTTCTTCTTCACAAATAGAACTGGCGCTCCCCAGGGCGACGAACTCGGTCGGATGAACCCTTTATCCAACAACTCTTGTAGTTGGGCAGATAATTCCTGCAGTTCGTTCGGAGCTAACCGGTACGGTGCTCTCGCAATTGGAGCGGCTCCTGGAGTCAACTCAATCTGGAATTCAACTTGACGATGAGGTGGTAATCCAGGCAGGTCTTCCGGAAACACCTCGGGAAACTCACGAACTACGGGGATATCCTCTATCTTCTTTTCCTCGACCTGTTTATCTGTGACGAGTGCTAATATGGCTAGTCGACCCTTTCGTAACAACTTCTGTGCCTTCATAAACGAGATGATGCCTATCACCGCACCACTCCTATCACCTCTGACCGTAAGGACTTCTTCACCAATAGGAATCCGTATGATCTTCTCGTGGCATATGACTTTCGCTTATTTATCGGAAAGCCAATCCATGCCTACTACCAAATCAAAGCTTCCTAACGTAACAGGCATGAGATCTATGGTGAATGTATGACCAGCAAGCTCTATCTTGCAGTCTCTAAGAATATGCGTTACGTGAATCTGTGTGCCGTTAGCTAACTCCATGGTGTATTTAGTTTCTAAGGCTGAGGGCGTATCACTTAAAAGACTACAGAACCTAGTGGACACGAAACTTCTATCGGCTCTGGTATCGAATAATACGGTAGCAAAACAACCATTAACCGAAAATTTACCAGTTACCGTTGTAGGATCGTTTAGAGCCTCACCTGAGCCAATGACGAAGGCTCTTCCTTTGGCTCCATTGTTGTTATTGCCTCCATTGTTGTTGCCATTACCATTGTTGTTGTTATTATTATTGCCATTGTTATTGTTGCTGTTGTTCCCATTGTTGTTGTTTCCATTACCATTCCTCTTAAGCTGGGGACAGTTGCATCTGTAATGGCCTTCTTTTCCGCACTCAAAACAACCTTTCGGAGTTTCTTGTGATTGTTGAGACTTCTTCATCAGTTCACCCCGGCAGTCTTTGCCCGCATGCCCAACTTTACCACAGCGTTGGCATCGGAAGTTGTCACACCTGCCGGTGTGATGGTAGTTGCATCGATTGCACTTAGGACTTTTCCCCACATAGCCTCCTTGTCCCTGCGATGCCGAGGAAGGCTGATTGGAATTTCAGTTGTTATCAAACCTCCTTTGTTGCTGTGGATGCTGATGCTGCTGAGTGTGTTGTTGTTACTGCTGATGTTGCTGAGATTGGTTGTTTGACAAAGATCCCTTATTGCCAGAGTTGTCCCAGTTGCGTTTATTGTCAGGCACGCTTGCCATAGCACCCTGTTTGGGTAGCTTTCCCTGCTCCACTGCTTGGTCAGTAAGCTTGTGAACCAATCGAATAACCTGCTGGATAGTGGTGAGGTTCACAACAGTCACCATGCTTTGTATCTCCGGAACCAAGCCACGCTGATAAAGCTCAATTCATTTGATCGGCGGAATGATCATGCCTGGGCAAAGCGTTGCCAAATCGTGAGACCTCATGGTGTAAACCTCGATCTCAGATTCCTTCCATCTTTAATTGCCAGAAAGCCTCCAACTTCTGGACTTCATCCAGTTCTTCCTCCGGATCTTCTTCTGGTTCTTCCTCATTAGGGTCTTCCCCAAAGGTGCAGGGGCTTCAGCAACTTGAAGTGCTGCTAGTTGT
Organism: Flaveria sonorensis; assembly: GCA_025506505.1. Taxonomy (NCBI): domain Eukaryota; kingdom Viridiplantae; phylum Streptophyta; class Magnoliopsida; order Asterales; family Asteraceae; genus Flaveria; species Flaveria sonorensis. The sequence continues at coordinate 20,631 of JACCIY010000146.1, read as the reverse complement.
GCCTCTAAATCAGCAAACCTATCATCGATCACAATGTTATGGTGATCCTGTGCGTCCATGCGCCCACTAAGTGCTACCACGTTGCCTGCCAGCGTATGATGTCCACCAATGGCCATCGAAAGTCGCTCCTGAAGCGTCTCTACCTGGAAACGCAACTGACGCATCTCAGATCGTAATGCAGAGTTCTCATCAGTGAGTCCTGTAATCCGCTGTCGCTCTGTATCCAGTGTGGCTACTAGGGCTGCAAATGCCTGCTCCAGAGGGATGCTCAAGGTAGGAAGTGTAGGCAAAGTAGAGGCGGTTGATGACCTAGTCCTAGGTCGTGTAGGTGCTACTGGTGGTACGCGTTCTCTATAAGCCATACGGTTTATGTAAGTGGGGTAGAAATCCCAGTTCCGCGGAGGATCGAGCTCAGGAGGTATGAAAGGCTGATCCCAGTCTATCTCACCAGGAGGATAAGGATGTCGAGGCCAGTTAAATCCCCTATCAGGTACGGGAGAAGTAGGAGGTGACTCAGATCGTGCAGGTCTCTTGCCTAAATTTCTGGACGACGATGCCATGCTGCGAAGTACGTGTTGCATATGCCAATGAGTATACAGTAAGGAGAGTAAGCGATGAGTAACTAACAACTGTGCGGTTATAGTCTAGTGTGTGTATGCAACCTAGTTCCCTATAACCAATGGCTCTGATGCCAATCTGTCACACCCTCAAAATCCGCGAGCGGGGTTTTACTGCGAGGCGCGTGACATACCAGGATCTCAGTCATTAGTTACCAAGAACGACTCTATATGATTAATAAACAAAACCAGAGTTAACGTTTAAAATACTGCGGAAGCGTTTTTTAAAAACAGAAAACCCAAAACAAGTAGTATGTAAAGAGAATGCGCAAAACATACGCGCCCCAAACACAATTGTTTAATATGAAAATAATCCCAAATTTGTAAACAAGGCAATTGTAGACAACTCAACAATGCTGACATGCGTGCTCCTAGGCAACTGGCAACCTTAACCTGAGAATAGCATACTAAGCAAGTCAACACATGGTTGGTGAGTTCAAGAGTTTGCGTTAAAATATAAACCAATCAACAGTTTCCAGAGCATAAGTAGTGTATTGCAATAGATAGCTAGTCTATTAACATAAAAATATTAATCATAGTGATTTCGCGATCGAAGCTTACTGTGTTACGTTTGTTGCCTCCCGTCACGACTTACCAGGTCGTGACGAATATATGTTAGGACAAAATTGCACCCGTATGACCTCGAGTCACACAGGTGGGGCTCGTCAGACCCAGTAGTACTACCCAAAATTTCCCCGCTATTCAATATTAACAATCCGAAAGTGTGAGGACTTTCCATGGTAAATAGCACTATATCAATATTATACACACTCATATATAAAAGCGTTTGTGATCAACAGTATGCTATCTCCCCCAAAAGAGATTATGTAAAATGAGTGGGGCAAGAACTCACCTGGTACGCGCAAGAATTAACTTAGAGCTTAACTTGAAAGAAAGAGGGGAAAGACAACCTTCAAAGTTCACCTAGAATACAAGAGTACATAAGCACGTGTACACAGAATTAACATGAAACCCTAAGTGCTCTACAAACCAAGAGACTCAAGGTTTAAGAAATACAAGACACATTTGACCCAGTTGACCCGTTTGACCCGTTGGTGACATTATAGGTGATAACTCGTTAATACTAACACAACAGCATATCATACATGATCAACATACCACTTGATTACATATAGCACTTCATTATCCACACGTACTACCTAGATCATCATGCAACTAGATATCATACAAGTCATGCGAATCACAACAGGCCAAAACAGGTAACAAACCAAATCAACATCCCTATAACCTAAACAACACATTTAATCACCTTAGAAACCATCCATGAACACACTAGCATGATCCTAATATCCCAAACATGCTCAAATCATCCAATTCAAGGATTTGCACAATTAAAGTTTCCCTTTTGAGAAAGTACATCCCAATTTCATCAAACATCCAAGACATTCATGGATTCATAATTTACATACCAATTCAAGTCCATGACAACATCTAAACATGATCAACAACACCTAATCATCATGATTCATCAACGTTCAACACCAAAAGTTACTATTTTTAGCAATGTATGAACTATAAGACATCTTCTTGTTTTTCAATTGTTCATATCATCAACCTAGCATCTAATCATCATCACAAACACACCCATAACATTCATACATCATCAAATCATCAATTCATGCAAAATAAAGTTACTATTCTAAGTAACCTATGAACCATGAATCAAAATCAAAGCTTTCTTGCAAAATCGACGTTAACTAGCATCTATACAATCCAACTAACATAATAGCATCAACAAACAACCAACAACTAACATCAAATTCAGATTTTCGAGTTAGGGTTTCGGCCCTAATGTAATTTCCATAAAAACTTGTAAAAATCCAACCTTTATTGCATACTTGACGTTAATTAACATGTAATCTATCTAGTAAACACATTAACATCAACAACTAGGCATCAATCGACCACCAATTGCAGTTTTCGCATAGAACTTTCGGCCAATCATGAAACATCATCAAATCATATAAAAATCTAACCTTTAAATGTGTAATAGTTTGCAATTGAAGGTTCTAACTTGTTGTATGCCTTGTAATCGATCAAATTCGAAGGTGATTGCTTGTTCTTGGGCTGAATTCGAAGAGGAGAGGGAGAGGGGAGGTCGATCGCGGCCGATTATGGTGGTTAGGGTTAGAGTTTTTGTTTTATTAATTTAATTTTGCATAAATACCCTTTAAACCCTTGCATTTTGTATTTTATAAAAATTAGACTCTTTGAATAGTTTTTAAACAATTTTTAACTACTAAACACAATTATCATTAGTCACAAATAATAATCATGCATAATTTCCATTTGCCTCAAAACACACGAAATAAATATACACGTTTTCACGTTACGCGATAAAATTCACAATTAATATTTAAATCACATAATCACAACCAATAATCAACATAGAAATTATTGTTTAACATTATTAATTATTATTAAGTCACCAACGTTCAACGACAACTAGTGTGTGCTCCCGACACGTGTATGCAAGACTTAACGGAACTAACGGAGTTTGGTAACGGAAAATTACCGGATGTCACATTATCCCCATGTTGAAAGAATTTTCGTCCCGAAAATTGCGTTACATGGTGAGTGTTCCATCACTGGTCTACTGCATTGGCACAAGGAAATCGAAATCGTGTGAGTTTTGGATGAGTTGTCACATATAATAATCATTTTAATAATTAATACTAATTGAAATTTTAATTATTAGTTTCTAAAATATTTCAAAAATTATAATTTGATAATTTCTTTATTTCTAAGATGTCAAATGTTTAAAATTATATAAGATTTATTTAAAAGTTTTAAAACTTTAAAACGATTTAAATCAAACCTAAATAATTTCAAATTATTTTGCAAATTATTTAAATAATTAATTATTCAATTAATTATTTTTTATAAAGTTTTAAATAATTAATGATTAAATTAATTATTTCTTTCACACTTAAATACTCAATCATTACATAAGCAATTATATTTAACTTTACTAATAATTCACTATCATTTTCAATCCTAATTACTTAATAAATTATTATATTTTATTTAGTCAAACGATTACATTATCTTTAAACTATTTGTAAAAAAACCCCCAAAATCCCAATTGGAATCCTAATTCATATCTAGTCTTTAAATCGTTATTATTCTAAACTTAGGACATGATTCTTAGGTTAATCGTAAGAAAAACCATTGGTGACTAATCTAGCAATATTCTTATTCAAAATACATTCAATAATCAATATGAGTATTCATAGCCCATCTTTCATGTTTTTATATTTTGGGAAAATCATATGATTTATATTCAATTATTGGTATTCATTGTTATTCTATTTTAAAATTCAATTCAAAACATGTCATGTTATTACTTGCAATTATGTGTCATTGTTATTCATCGTTATTTTATTTTAAAATTCAATTCAAAACATGTCATGTTATTACTTGTAATTATGTGTGTATATTTAGATAAATTAGATGATACATAATTATTTATTCATGCAAACATGATAACAATGACAGATCTATTGGTTTGATAAACCCATCCCATATGGCTATTCGAGTGGTGATGATAAATCTATTGGTTTGACTACCAACCCGATATATTCGAGTGGTGATTGGAACCGAAGTCAATCAATCAATCATAAGCAACCGAGTTAATTCGATCATTTGGTTTGATTGTCTTTGGTTTGTCTTTTATGCTACACTATGCATTATAAGTCTTAACATTGCCATATAAATTGAATTGTTTTCAATAAATTCTAATAAATCTATATATGTATTCAAACATGTGTTTACTCACCGGCTAATTCATTAGCTAACTCATTACTTTTTCATATGATTTCAGCAATGCAGGTTAGTGGACTTCTAAATGCACATTTAGGGATTGGACTTAGTCAAAAATTAAAGACAGTATCATTATATTTACTTGAATTTTTATTTGATTATAATGTATTATTTGATTACTATTATTCAATAAAAATGATATTTAATATTATTTCAACTTATTTAATTCCATGTGCTATAAACAATTGATTAACATTTGTCCGCACCGATTATTGCGCAATCGGTCGAGGTGTGACAAATCCAAATTTTCTTGAACGTGATTTGAATATCTTTCAATATAATGGAAAGATCAAATATTCGTTCCAAGCCCGATTAAATATTCTTTATCTTATTATAGTCAAGTTGTCGGTGATAATTCTTATAATCGAAGATTCAGAATCTCGAAGTTCCTCGTTGATATGTTTTAAAAAGTATACTTTTATAGTAATAAGTAAACTTATATTATTAAAAGTGTTATGTAAGCTTTTTGTTATTTAGTCTTAACATTATTGGTAATAACATTAAAGCTTAGACTTCTGAATGTAAAATGATAATAGGTGATCATGTCATACTTTGCAATATTTTCCTTGTTATATGTTTTCAGTTTAATTTAAAAATCATGTAACTTTGTTCATTGTTTATATAAGTAATTCGTACTTAACCTTTAATTGCTTAAAATTATTGTTATGTTTTAATATAGCACGCATAATAGGAGTTGCTAGAACTCATATGTACCTGTAAATTCACCGTTACGTTGCGCACCCGTACTCATCAATTTACCTTACACAATCATTCTAGTTTCCTCCCATTACATGTCTTAGGTCTTGTGTCAATGTATTTATTAAAACAAAAGTCGACAACCACCATCACAATCGCGACCGACCAACATCATCACCCTCGCGAGTACCTTCACCACCGCCGCCTCTGACCATCGACCTTCATTGCCTTCCCCACCACAGTCTCTATTAACACCCTCGTAAACCACCATTGCAGCCACCATCAGCACCGTCACCACGAGCGACAGCAACTAACATCATCATCGCCACCTTTTGTCATCTCTGTTGGACACCCTAACCATCACTATCACAACCACCATCTTCACCATCATCATTTGCGACCATCATAGCCGTCACCATCCCCATGGCAGGCTCAGGTGAACCGAACCACCGCCACCTTCAAATCGACAACCACCATTGTAACCCTCACACACCACCATAGCTGACCATCAACCACCGGTTTCTACCGCCACAACCGACAACCCCCACCAAAAATCATGAACCATAATCACCTTTCCTCTCTTGACCAGCACCACTTGCACCCTACGTTGGGTATCACCATCACCGACCTGTCGCCGCCCAAACCACCGCCTCTGAAATTGTGAAACAACACCACGCCGATCGCGATTCAAGTGAAACCACTACCACCATCAGACTCAGAAGGGTGAGTAGCAGAAATAGGAGGGTCACTCGCTGATGCCGACGTGGGTGGCCAAACCCCAAAATATGGAAAAAAGGGATTTATATATGGGGCTGAATGAATGAGTGTTGTAGCAGGTCAGTTCGTGTCACGTTCTAAACCATCTTGCGTAACTATTTAAATTTTATTTCATGATTATATTAAATACTAAAAGTTATAAATATTCAAGAATATTTATTTTATTGTAATTGAACTTATTCAATGATTAAACGAATCAAAATACATTTATATAATGTATTTAACGTGTTAAACCATTTTAAGTGTTTTCTCGTGTCGAACGTCAGTATTATGATTTTAACATTAATAATATATGTATTTAAATGTCTAGTTATTGTTCAAGTTTAGAATTATCGAATTGGGTTTTAGATAAACCCAAATATCTTAATGGGTCTTATTGAGCCTTGTGTGTTTAAGCGTGCCAAATTTCAGGGTCGTCACGAGCACCCAAACTCAAAACAACCTTATTGATGGCTTAGATAATAGTTGTTAGTAGTGACAATTCACGATGGTTCTTCAAATGGTGGCACCGGCGGCGGTCGAATTTCTTCTTTTTTTTGTTCCTTTGGTCAAAACGAAACCAATACAAAAGAAAAGGAATATTTGGTCTTCTTTTTCTCCACACAACAACCAAAGGAATCTGCTTATTTTTCTTTTTTTTTTTTTGAGAACTCAACTAAAACCCATTGAATATCCCTTTTTTGTATAATCCACAAGATCAAAGAGCGATTTTGAATGGGTGAAACCTCTTCCAAGTCATTTCTTCAGTATAGAGAATGTGTATAAGCAAAACCCTAGGTTCAGATGCCACTTGTTAGGGTTAACATGATGGAATACGGATCTCAAACAACGTGCATAAATGATCATATTCAAGAAAAAAATAAGTATTGAATGGGAACAAAGGATGGTAGGATGTGACACATGTAAATAGGGTTTTTGAAATTTCATTGGGATGGTGGGTACATGGGGAGCTTTATAGTCTAATATGTGTTCGTTATGATAGTAAGCTTACCATGTGGAAGGAGTGGGCGTTAGTGTACATTCAGTGAGATTTACAATGGGATATGTATGTGTGTTAATGTGATGTAATGTTTTTATTTCATGGTGTAGCATAGTGTGCTCCATTTTATGTAAATTTTTTCATGCGATACAAGTAATTATTTTAGGGGGAGGGGTATCATTTGTTTGATATCACACATACAATTGCATTCGTACGGAATTGCTTGTCGGTGGGAATCATACAAAGAATACTAATCTTATACCATGTTGCATCTCATCACCTAAATGCTTCTTGAATCCTAAAATGAAATCGAAGTTGCTTTCTCAAATTGAGAGATGGGATTCTTATGCAACAATAAAACACTCTTCATGATGCTTTAATTGGGGGTGGGGGGGGGGGGGGGGGGGGAAGGGGGTGGGGGTTGGGGTACTTAGTGATTATTATAATTTGGTGTGTTGCCACATGGGAAAGGGTAATGGTGTGTATTTGGTGTGAGTTTACATTGGGATGTACTTAAAAGAATATAGATAAATATTTTTTTATGGTGTGACAATTTATTTTATTTTGGGTGATTTCTCTTTCATATCATGGAGTATCTCTTTCCTTTTTTTAGGGGGGGGGGGGGGGGGGGGGGGGGAGAGATTATATGTATTACACTTGTCAACATTACTACATTGCATCACTACTCTTAATTGCTTATTGAAATCTCATAGTAGATGCTGATACACTAAAATGGATCTTCCATAAAACTTGTATGTTGCCACCAAGTTGATTGATAAATTTACAATATCAGAAGCTTTCAAAGGTGTGGCTAAAATGATCTTGTTGTATTAAAAGTTCATAGTACCGGGGGTAAAGACCCTAAAAAGGAACTTAAAGTTATTTTTGTAGAAACCTCAATGGTTGCTGCATCAAAAGAGTTGTTTTCATCCTACAAAGAGTTGTTTTCATCCTCCAATAGGATAAGAAAGCGAGTGTCTGTTGTGTTTGTCCATCAACAAATGGTTATACATTTTGAAAGCTGCATGTTAGAGCTCTCACATTAGAGTCTTTAAATCGACACTTTCTATTTAATATAAAGGAAAAATAGAGAAAATAACTAAAACATTACTATATTGGAATTACTATTGTGTAGAAAAATTTAAAGAAAACTAAAGTAATCCCTATATTTAGATATATATTATCCACCTTTTAGATAATTATTATGAGTGTAAGAAATAAAAAATATAATAAAATAAGTGTTTATGAGTGATATAAAGAATGAGACGAAAAATAAGTTATGAGTGAGTTTCTGAAAATAAACAAAAGATAGAGGAAACCAAAAGATAGAGGAAAATATGTTTTTTATTTAAATTATACAGATAGAGATGTAGAAAGATTGTGAATCAAAGCATTCACATCATGTTTTCTATCCCTATCTTTATAATTACACTAGAAATGATTACTTTTTTCATCTTCTTTTAAAGTAAATAATATTTTTCTTATACTTTTATCATTAATTTTTCTTTCTTTTTTACTCAAACTATTTTCAATAATATTAAAAAAATTACAGGGGTTGAATAGTAATTTTTCAAATATATTGATGAATAATAATATTTTATTTTTCATACACTCACAACCACTTACAACATTTTTTAAAATATAAAGAACACACTCACATAAATAAAAAAAACCTAGATGAATGCTATTAAAGCCATATTGTTTCAACTTATATGGTAGGTGTGAGATTTAGTCACACATGATGGTTAAATAATGTAAAACCTCTATGTTTTTATTTTATATAGTTATCATCATTCATAAAAACAAAACGCAGGTTATTGTCGTGAAGAAAATAAAAAATATGTAAAATAAGTTTACTCTGATTACTAAATTTATAACGCTAGAGGCCTTTATTTTCATATGCACGTTTAGTTAACATGTCTTATCATCTTTCAAGCTATTTTTATTACAAACTCATTTTACCTTTAACATTTTTATATTCATTATTTTCACATCACCATTATTTTTAATTTATTATTTAATTAAATAATTAAGGAATCAACTATCATACAATAACCGGTTTTTATAACGACTATATTTTTATAATAACCAATTTTGAAAATGTGTACCTATCAATAGATGAGTACCAATTGGAAGAGGATGAAGACCGATCAAAAGATGAGTATGTGCCTTCTTGTGATCCATGGCAAGACGAACGCGATGCCGCCTCAGATGATCCATGACATTACTTGTGAGAAAACGAGCACATTACCAACTTGTAATTTAAATTAGGAATTTTTACATATTTTCGTTTTCAAGGCCATAAATTACATATATAAGCAAGCTAAAAAATCAATTAAATATTTCACCTTCTTAAAACATATATATTAAAATTTATTTATTTCATTAAAGTTAACTTATTAAATAACTATTTTACCCTTATTCTTAATAAGTAGTTTTTACATATTCATTTTTTGGAATTGTAATTGTTTAAAACTTTGACAACTGTTTTTGTATTTAGAGATGTAACTTTGAATATTATCAAGTGATTATTCTTTTAGAATAAAGTTTTAAATTTTTAGATTCAAAATTGTTATTTTGTTTTTATTTATACAAATGATTTGAACTTGAAAAAGTATACAATTGATGGTCTTAAAAATAGAAATATGTAAAATCTTTGACAAAATAAAATCTCTAGGTACCAACTCAATGAGGAGTAGGGATGTGTAATGTGTCGGAGGCAAAACGGTTCAGGTCCCGGTTTTAGACACGTGCCCTTATGAGTTTCATGTTAAACCGGTGGACCAACTGATCCGGTCCGGTACGTAAAACACTAGGCCTAGAGCCCAACTAACGATGATTGATCTTTATTTGACCACCAAGACAAACATCAACCCAAAGATAAAAAGTAAAACAGAAAATCGGACGAAAGTGCAAATCAAAGAAAGCAAAATTCCGAGAAAAGGGATAAAAACCATGGAATATACAAATTGATTGGGTACAAGAATTTGGACCTCTGACCGCCTTTCTCGTAATCTCTACTCGTTGGTGGGGTTTCCACACGCATATCTCCCCGCCATGGCGACCAATAATCCCCAACAATCAGGTTATCTTTATCTCGATCCTCATATGATCCCTTCGTTCTTTTGCTATTTGCTTTTGAGTTTGATCGATCGGAAGGTTGGGGCTTTTTGCTAGGGTTCTAATCATTTCGAATATATTGATTTGGGATCTGGGAATCAGGAGGTGGGTCGAGACTGTTGAATCTAATTGCCATCTCCTTTTGCTGAATTCCTGAGGAATTTGGAGGTAGATGGCTTTATCTTGTTTTGAATTTGATGAAACCCAATTTGGTGTATTGTTGCTAGGTTTTGATAGTTTGATGTTATTGATTGATTTGCGATAAGGGGATTGGAGAAGGGGTATAGCTAAAGAGCCTAAAGTTTTTGTATTTATTTTGAATATTTTGGGATATTGTGTTGTGCAAGCAGAATTCACTTGTTATTGATTAAATGGTGTGTTTGTGAAATCAATGAACGAACACAACAAGTGGTGGTTTATTTGGTTTTTGAAATCTGAGTTTGTTAAGTGTTGATGATAATAATGTTTTGACGCTGACTTCATCTATGAGGTTTTATTAGTATTATTGAGATAAACATAGGTGCATAATATATATTAATGACACCTTGGAGATTTCCAGAATTGAAATTTAGTTTGAACACAAATGACATATATATATTAGAGATGGAAGAAGTTTGTAGTCGTTTTGAGTTCCACTAGTCTCAGTTTGGAAAAAGGAGCATTCTTGTTATCGCATGCACTGCCCTATTTGTTTGTGTACATTTTTTTTACTATTATGATCCACATCTAGCTATGTAACTTTTAAAGCTTTGTACATTGTTATATTAGGCATTTTGAGTGAGTAGATCTAGTCCCTGTATAATCTATTAAGGTCTGTATGTAGATTATGTTATTTGGTCATATAGAATCCTAGGTTTTTGGTTTTTGTTGATCCGTTGGTTGTTTTTTTATTTGCTGTATAAATGTTTGTATTTAAACAAACCATGAGTTGATATTTGACTGTCATTTAACATTTTAATTTAAAATTTTTCATCAAACAATCATTTTCTGTTCAATACATATTCGAGAGTCGAGACCAAGAGTTAAAATTATATTTTTCTATCATTTAGCACATAAAAAATAATCCTCTTACTCCATAGTCCATACTGATTGCTCTCTATCTAGCCCTCCATAAAAAATAATACTTTGTTATGGCATAAGCTAGCCATCAGTCGATAAGTACTACTTGTATCAATTAAACTATCTAGACCATTTTATTCCAAAGTGCTTTCATAATCATATATTCATTTTGATATTGACGTCAAATTTTTTTCTTGAGAAACTTCAGGCAGTGGCCCACCTCCCAAACCATGGGAACGAGCTGGCGGGAGTTCTTCTGGTCCAGCTCCTTTTAAACCACCGTCTCCAGGTAGCACAAGTGATGTAGTTGATGCTTCTGGTACAGCAAACCCTGGTGAAATTGTTCCCACAAATGATGCAACTTCAGCAGTTAATAGAAATACACTTGGGAGACCTGTTCCCTCTAGGCCATGGGAGCAACAACAGACATATGGAGGTAACTGCTATTTATCTTTTATAGGCTAATAGCATGAGAGGGTTACCAAGTTTTGATCAAAATAGTATTTTAGACGACCAACTATTATTATGCCAGACAAACTATTACAGCTTTTAAAAGTTTGATTTAAGATACCCAACTTTCAATAGGATATATCTAACGATCTCTGACCTGGTTACTCAGTCAAAATGGTGATACGGTATGTGTCGGTAACTTAGACCAGGCTCTGATATGGAATCTGGAAACCAACTAACCTAGAAGATAACCTTAAAATTGAAATTTTTTGAACTTTAATGGTTTTTCATGTGGTAAAATTAGTTGGCTACTTGAATAATTTAGCCTACTTATGCTGATGACAAAAGTTTTTTTTGTTAGTCGTGACTGTGGGGGTTTCTTTTAATAGTCGGCTCCCATTCCTAATTTATCGATGTTTAAGCCGGCCAATTATCTATCTTATGTCTCAGGTGCTGGTTATGGTACCAGTTTGGGTTACAATTCTGGTTATGGGGCAGGAGGTTATGGCTCATATGGTGGAATTGGATCCTATAATAGTGGTTTATATGGAAACAGCATGTATAGAGGGGGTTATGGTGGTGGCATGTATGGTGGTAGCATGTATGGTGGGGGAATGTATGGTGGAGGTATGTATGGTGGAGGAATGTATAATAGTAGTTATGGGATGGGTGGTATGGGTATGGGTATGGGCATGGGCATGGGCATGGGTGGGCCTGGTGGTCCGTATGGAGATGAGGATCCCAATAATCCGTTTGGTCACGCTCCTTCACAGCCTCCAGGTTTTTGGATTTCTCTGATGCGGGTGGTAAGTCAAATAATACTGTTGCAAATTTGTGATACATGAATTTGCATGCGATTTATTTATTATTTGCATTCAGATGCAAGGATTTGTAACCTTTTTTGGCCGAGTAGCAATGCTGATAGACCAAAACGCTCAGGCATTCCATATGTTCATGTCGGCCCTTCTTCAGGTATTTTCATATTCTAATTATAATTACAATAATAATCAATTTTGAGTAAATCGATTCAGTTTATGTGCTAGCAGCCTTAGGTTGATAACACAATACTATTTGCAGCTGTTGATCGATCAGGACTGTTATACGGAGAGTTAGCTAGATTCGTATTGCGAATATTGGGTGTTAAAAGGGTGCCTAACAAGCTTCACCCACCTGGACCTAATGGACCACCAGGACCTCAAACTCATACCGAGGGGCCCAAAGGCGCACCTGCTGCTGGTGGCTGGGATGGTGTTTGGGGAAACAACTGATATTTGTAATCCCTGCGAACAAACAAGCAAACAGAAGAAATGAAACACTCCACCAATCCAACAACTGATATATGTCAATGAAATTATGGATTGCAGATGAAGACCCTGCTGATAGGGCTTATAGATAAGGTATTCTCTGAATTTGGAGATGCTCTATGTGTGAAATAATTTTTTTTTTTTGTTTTTTGTTTATCTCTGCATGCGTAGTAATACTGTAATGATAGTTGTTGCCTGTAAAGGAGAATATGAATGTACCATGAGATTTCAAGGTCTTTTCTATGGGCCTTTGTTGTCTTCCTTCCAGTTTTTCTGGTACTTAGTTTGCATGCTCCAAACTAATAAGATTACATGGATACATATGTTGCCTGTTATCACCAATTAGCTCACTTGTTGATATCTCGTGATGTTTTACATCAATACCTTAAAGCTAATAACCCTCTAATTACAAAGGCCCGAAGACTCTTTACATACATGAAGTTTCTCTAGATTACTACTATAAATCCCAATATAAGACTCCCAACACGTTAGGCCGATTTCAGTACACAATGATAAGTTGCATTCTTTTAGCAATGGACCACCCTTTTTGAGATAAACATTCAGCTATGGTTCTGCATACCAGAAATAAGAAGATGAAGATTTACTACATTACTTTGCAAATATTTATCAGGAGATAAACAGACTCTTGTATCAACTTTATTACTATATTTATATGTGACAGAAGAGGGAAGATTTGACAGTTTAAATGATATTTTGATCTTGTAAGTTGGGAAGCAAGAAACGTATTTGTTTCTCTCTCATTGGTTTTACTAGTTTTCAATGTGAACCGTTGAGGTATTTTTCGGATAATAAAGCTTGTGAAGTTGGATTGGGGCTGGTTTTATAAACTATTGTTGTATTTGTTTGTGGAGATTCAAAAAGACAACTTGTAAACATGTAATGTAATTTTTTAATAGTGAACATCCTACTCTTTTACTAACTTGACTATCAACTTAATTTCTGCAATCGACTTGGTCTCTAGAAATTCTAGATCAAATTATCTGAATACCGAAAGTCGAAAGATATCCTCCATTGTGTAGGCATCTTGTGATGGCTCGTGTGCATCGACTGAGATCAAAGGATTCGAAAGACAAAGAAACTTCTTAATGGATTGCGGCACTTCATTGAGGATGCCAAACTTAGTGTTTCCACGTTCCCCTTTCCCTTATATGTTTATAAAGCAATTAAAAAAGCAGGGAGGTTTGCTGATTTTGTGGTTTGACAACACAACTTTCCTTGATTAGGCATTGTGCCCCCTCCCCTCAAAAGCCGTTTAAAGTGAAAAGGTGAAAACCTTCCTTTTAGCTCATCCAGTGTGTTTGTAGAGAGAGAACGTTCTCTCTTTTCGCCGCCTCCTTCACCCTGAACCGCGGCGCCTACACTGTCATAGACTTATAGCCACCACCTGCACCATCACGGTCGTCACTTGTCAACACACATCCATCGCCTGAATCGCCGGCCTGTCGGCCGACCGCCGTCTGTGTGTTGCGTTTGGTGTCAGTAGTGGGTCCAATGGTTGCATGTATCGTCGTCGTTGGCCCAAGAGGTCTACGATTGTGACGTTGTATCCATTGTATTTTTCGGGTTTCTAATTTTCTCGCTTCGGGGTTTATGCCAAAATTGTTGCCTAAAGAGACGACCAACACAACAGAAGCTGTTTCAGGCGGATAGCAGTGGCGGCGAGGCTTTTTAGTTCTGTTTCTAGCTCTGCCAGTTGCTAATTTCTGTTTTCCCTCTGCGTGTTGGGGTTTTGAGTTAAAACTATTGCGATGACGTTGAGCCAATGCTCATCTAAGCGGTACACCCTAATTTTCATGAGTGATCTGATGTTGTTTGATTTGATGATGGTGAGGCAAGACTCATTGGAGAGGCAAACCCTAGCTATATTTGCGTTGTATGAAGGTGATTACCGTAAACCCTTAATTTTTTTTCGGTTTTGGTGGCAAATTTAGTGAATTTACGCACTTGTTGGGATTTGTGTTGTTTCTATTGTTTTATCGATGGTTAAGGCAGCGGCTAGCTTCATATTTTTATGATTTTGATGTGGTTCTATGGTTGCTATTGTGCTTTAGTGGTTGTACCAAGTCAACGATGATGTGCTGCTGTTCATCTGAGACATGCAGTCGTGTCGATGTTGGGCATATGCCCCTCTGAGACATACATGAGACGTTGTGGTTTGTCATTGCTCATGTGAGACATGTTTTCTAAGGTTTTGTTCTTATGAGACGCTGCTGGTTCTGTTGGGTTCCTTTTGTTCGATTAATACTGTTTAGTATAGTCGTATGTTGATCTACATGGCTGTCGTATGTTGATCTACATGGCTGTGACGATGAAAAAAAGGTATTCATTGTTTGGCGTGGCATCATTTTTTGGATGCAGCCACTGCGGATGACCAACTCCGAGCCTAATTACACTTTTAAAAAACTACATTGCAAGTCACACAACGTGCGTTATGGAATACACCTAGTTAACATGAAAAAGCAAAAAGTGAAGAGTAGCATCAAATCGAACATAAATCTATTGAAACAAATCAAAACACTATTATCGAAAAAATAAAATATTAAGTGTGTTTTGAGTCGAGTAGTTTTCATTACCCCTAAAATATCAAACCTAGTATCCATGTGCTATTCAAATATCTAATTAAGTTCATGTTCAAGTAGACTAATTTTGATTAACCATAAAAATTCCAATCAATAATGTAAGTTAAAATCATATATCTAAGTTCATATAATCAAATTAAATTAAATTAAAGAAAACATATTTGGCGTTTATATAAAATTACAGGTTTCATTCTTTATTTTTAAAAAGTACACTACACATCCTTTATGTATGCTTTTTGTAACGAATTTCATCCTTTAGACTAGCGTCCGCTAACTTTTTTAGTTAAATATAAGAGTAAATTACACAGATCGTCTCTGAGTTTTGCTCAAATTTCACCTTTCATCAATTGGATTGAAAAATTACACTTTTAGTCCTAAGGTTTGAAAAAACGTAACGCTTTTCGTCCCTGACTCTAACTGCCGTTAAAATATTCCGTTCAGTAAGTGTAAAATTACTTTTCTTTCATTTTCTTAAAGAATGAATAATATATAAAACCAATTCAAAACATAGGACCCTCTACCCCTTCTTCATCCTCTCTGGAACAACAAACCACCACCATACACTTCCCACCCACCACCACCATCACCACCACACCCGCCACCCCATCTGGTAGCCACCACCACCACCAGATCCATCTATCTCCGTCAACCACCACCACCGGTACCAACCTCCTCCACCTGAAGCCACAACCTGTACTAACCTCCTCCACCTTTCTTCTTCTTCTTCTTCCTACATCTCCACCTTCACTGTTTCTTCTTCTTCTTCTTCCTGTATCAAGAAGTGAAAGGGGCTTGACATTTCAGGTCAATTGAGATGGCTCAATAGCACTGGAGTTGCATGGTCGTGGCTTGAGTTGTATTGTTGGCAATGTTGTGCTGGTACTGGAGTCGAATGGTGGTGTCGGAGTCATATGGTGGTGGCCGGAGTTGTCATCGGAAAAACTTGAAGAAGAAGGAGGGGAGGAGGATGAGGGGGGTGGGGAGGGGGAGGGGGAGGGGGAGGGGGAGGGGAAGAAGAAGGGGAGGAAGAAGAAAAGTGAGGAAGACGGGGAAGAAGATGAAGGTATTTGTGGGAGGTGGTCGCAGGTCGCTGGAGAGTTCATCGAAATAAAAATACTTCGCCTGAGAAGATGATCGGAGTGGTGAAAAATGGGTCTGGGGTGTTTTGGTAATATAACTATATTAAAGAAGGGTGTTAAGTAATTTTATAACTTTTTGATTTTTTATAAGTTTTATTTCACAGGTAAAATCATCATTTTTAAAATTTAACGGAAAAAAAAATAACAGTCGTTTAACCCAGGGTTCAAAACTGTTACGTTTTTTCAAACCTTAGGACTAAACATGTAATTATTCAATCCAATGAACGAAATATGAATTTTGAGCAAACCTTAGAGACGATCCATGTAATTTACTCTAAGTATAATCATGTGAAGCACATGAGGGCATTTTTCTCCATTCACCCCGTTTCATTTGTTTTTATTAAAAAAATATTAAAAAGAAAAACTCTTTATTTCTCTCATCTTCATCATCATCTCCATCATCTCACTACTTTCTCTTGTCTTCATAGCTATCAACAAGACTACAAATGTTTGATCTAAACAAGTATTTAAAAGTTAGTGTCCCTAAGTGTAAGATTGTTTTTCTTTTTCATCCAATAAACAATCTGATCTCCAACTCCCCTCGATAAAGCAACCCAAAAATGAAAAAAATGGCAACGATAAGTATCAGATCTCTTTCCATCGTCACTGCCATAGATTTCGCCTCCCACACAGGCATCATCTTCATCATCATGTCTTGTTAATCTGCATTTCAATTCTCCATCTTTACAATCGATGAAGAGCTTCGCACAGACGCAACTACACCACGTACACCTGAGAGGGTAGTGAAAAAGAGACGTGATGGGGGGGGGGGGGGGACGATGTTTGATGATGCTTTGCTCATGACTACATTTGTCCGAAGAAGTTAACAAACGTTAGGCTAAATGATGAAATTCGTTAGTGTACTTTTTGAAGATAAATGATAAAACATGTAATTTTATATAAAAGTAAAAGATGTTTTCTGTAATTTTGTCTAAATTTTATATTTAATGCAACAATTAGGTATCTTAGATCTAACATCAACACAATCAAGTATCTATGTTATAACAATTAAATAATAACAATATAAATGAGAAAATATATAGAAAGAAACATCGTTGATAGATGGTGGTTGTTTTTTGGATTCTAAGACCAGGCAGCCAATTGATAGTGGCTGTTATGCGTAGTGTGCGGTGGAAATCAACGAAATTGTGCAGGATTTTCGCTTTTTGAGGGGAGCATGTGGGTGTTGATATTCGGAACAAGTTGAAATAAACAAGACTTAATGTGGGAGGGTACATGGTAATTCGATAAATGTTTATATGGGCTTTTCACTTTAATTTTATTGGTAGAATAACCTTGGTACGTCATCAAACCTCTTACACCCTTCAAAGCCACTTAGTTTTAGCTAAACAATTGCCCTATAAAAGATTACTTGATTCCTCACCATTACCGGTCGTCGATGATCGGCTCTACTGACTGTCCTAAATTCCTTCATTTCCTTCAACCTGGGGCTGCTGACAATGGGAAAAATATCGCAAAAGCCTCTCGTCTTCTAAAATTAATGGAGCTAGGTAAACGGTAACCGTCTCTACGCAATACAAAAGATGAGAGAAAGAGGAGAATGGAAAGATAAGGGTTTATTTCATCATAGAGAACGTGTCATCATCTACATAAAAAGCAATGCACAAAAAAGGTGGTATGAGGATCTGTTTACAAATTGAAGAATTTTGATAGTCGAACTATGAAACCTTCAATGAACTCGTTATTATGAATGTTGGCCTTTGAACATTATAATATATAATGAACTCGTTATTAATATTTTGGGTCAATTATTTGATTTTTATTTGCTAGACGTTAATACAGAATCTTTATAAATTAGAAGCCACAGATAAGTTATCGTCATAAATCCTACATGATCTCCTAGAGTTTGACATTATATACCGTATGTAAAGCAAATTAATTTGGATCAACCTAAATCCGCGCTGTCTGAAATAATATATTACATTGACTTGTAAAAGAACAATTTTAACTTGTTATATTAGGCAATCGACTAAAAAACATAGAAGAAACATAAAAGTTAGGGACAGTATTTGACACATTATAACACTTACAAGGGCTGTAAATTAAAATTCCCTAAATACCAGAAAACCCTAAGATGATATGTGAAGCGAAAGAAAAACAATCGTAGCCGTCGATCTTCAGCCTGTTTTAGGGTTTTAGTATTTGAACGCCTTCAAAATCATTCGTCCGCTGCTCTGAATTCTCTCGTCTCCTGCACCTTCTTCACCTAAGCAAACAGAGGACACCCATGGTAATCATCTCCAACCTTCCTTTGTTTTTTCACTTCCATTTTATCGATTAAAACACATGTAATGAAGAAGAAAAATGTAATTGTGGTGCTTAGGTGAATCACGTGCAATAACTGCACAAATTGTTACGTGTTTGGATCTCTTAATCTGTGTGCATATATGGTTGACTCAATTGGTCTGTCCAATTTTTAACGAAATGTGAGTTTGGTTATTTGATTTGCATCTTTGAAGCTCAATTGACTACAGCAGCTATAAAAATGCCACATTTTGATGTTGTACTTGATTATCTGAGAACTGCAAATTAATATCAATAATTAGATTTTTAAACCTTGATTTACGCGAGCTTACTTGCTGGCGCACTTTGGTTGTTGATGTTTGAATATGCATTTCGATCACAGAGCGAGCTATTTTTAGATGAATCATACTCTATTGTGCCACAGATTTGTATATATGTTGTAACATTTATTTTATAAATTGGAAAATGTTTATAAAAGATTATGATATGCGTTTAGCTGCAGTCATTGACAAAAATGGAGTTATTCATCTTGGTTCACAGGATGTGACTTTATTAACTGTATGGATAGTAGTCCAGCAAACTTTTTCATAAAAGTTTTGCAAATTTTCTGCCCAGCATTTGTTTCGGTTGTCTCATCTTTGTTTTGAGTCTGACAAGTTGATTTTTTGGTGCGATTTCCGGGGAATTGAGAAATTCGCCAGAATCAACATAATCAAAGATTAGATTTGTAGTATCTTGCTTGTTAATTTTTTTGTGAGTATTTGACCATACAATTATGCTTTCTGTGATAAAATTAGAAAACACTGATAAACGTTTGGATCATGTTTCATGATTTAGTTATTTTGAAATGTGTTGTACCTTTGCTATTCTTATAAGTTGAAATGTTTATAAAAACAACTGCCAGCTAGTTGTCACTGTGTTGTTTAATATGCTAGACTGCATATAAATTAGACTGGCTTGGATAGGCTTAGTGGTGATGTTTTATTATTAAAATAAAATTCACATGTATCGTAGCTAATTGTGCTGTTTTTTGTTTCATTTTAAGGCTTTTGTCAAAGCCCAGAAGTCAAGATCTTACTTCAAACGGTTTCAAGTCAAGTTCAAAAGAAGACGCCGTATGGATATCTTTATTATTTGTTTTTGTAATTTGTTTTTTTTTTTTGAATTACATGTGTAATCCTTTTTTGTTTTCTCTTGTTTGTTAATGCAGAGGGAAAGACTGATTATCGTGCAAGGATTCGCCTGATTAACCAAGACAAAAATAAGTACAACACACCAAAGTACCGTTATGTTGTGCGCTTTGTATCCTTCTCATTACTCTTTTTTCTTTTAGCATCTATTTACTGTATAAATTTTCTCATGCCTCTAGTTCTGATTTTAGGAATATAATTGTTGTATGGTCCCATTTTCTACAATTTTTATCTAATTTGTCTCACTTTATTGTTACTGTGTTTATTTGCTTAGATTTATCAGATGAAAAAATTATTTTGATTTTATGTTGCTGTTTGTTTTAGTCTGCTACTCTTTATTGGAGTTGAGCAGCTTTTGGTTCTTATATATATTTTAAAAAATTTCCCTTAATTATGAGGTTAGACCAACAAGGATATAATTGCCCAGATTGTGTCTGCAAGCATTGCTGGTGATATGGTTCTAGCTTCAGCATATGCTCATGAATTGCCTCGCTATGGTATCAAAGTTGGGCTCACAAATTATGCTGCAGGTTTTTTTTGTCCAAACCTGTGTTTTTAACTTATTTATTATTTGTTTTAAACATTGGTGCTC
>JACCIY010000979.1:0-65008 GCA_025506505.1 Flaveria sonorensis | reverse complement strand
TCTATCATCAGCACGTGTGGGAATGCCGCCAAGTGTCGTACGATTTTGGATGACAAAAAAAATATCTCTTCTACGGCATTTGTGCGGGATCTTCTCGGGTGTAATAAACGTACCCTTTAGAAGATAAAAGGTTTTCTAAAACTTGCATTGGTGTTTCATTGACTTTTTCTTATTTCTTATTTCTGTGAGGTTGTATACGTCTTTGGTTATGGATGCGTTATCAGGGTTTGCTTTTTTAAAGCTGATAGTAGTTACGGGCTCCATGTTCTGATCAATAAGCTGCTCCACCAAATCGTATTCGTTTTGAGAAAACCTTCTTACAAATGGGTGCCCTCCATATGTTGAGCGGGATCATGGTTATGTTCGTCATTTCTCACCTCTAATTTCCACGAACGACGTTTGTTGTCGTATATTCCTACTAATTAAAAGGACACCCGATTTTTTACTACCGGATCGTCTAACTATTGCTTGACTTTGTGTTCCCACCACGATCACAAATAAGCCATACCTTTACGACCTGACCTCCTTTTTTCTTTGATCTTCGTGTAATAATAACGTAACCATTATCACGTCCCTTATTAACAGCCCAACAGACTAGCTTATCGAGTGATAAAATCTTCTGTGACATTTCAAACGATACTTTCGTGTTCTGATTTTCATCACTCGAGAGAAAGTTTATATTACTTTGTTGTGGGTCGTAACTTGATTCCGGCAAAAGTCGAATTCATCATCGGGAACATACGATTGGTTTAAATCTGGCAATCGTGTATCGTAAGAAGATTAAACGTACGAATCATATTGATTACTATTCGCCACATACGAAACGCTTGAATATTCATTTGAATATTCACTAAAAAATAGTTACCATCCCAAAACGACATAGCGAACGAATGAAAAAGTATGATATTTTGAGAGAAACAAACGTTTGAGATTTTCAAATTTAGAGATCAAATGGAAACGTTTGAGATCGAATGCGTTTTATATATTGAAAATGAATCTTGTGTCCCGTCAAATTTTAATCTTGTGTCCATGATTGAAATTACCTATACGTGGCGTATAGAGCCATACTAGGAGTATAGGTTGTCGTCTGACACCTATACGCGGCATATGGCGCCATACGCCACGTATAGGTTTGCCAGTATGCCACTATACACTGCGTATATTCGTACATGTACAAACTGTTTTAAGTACGTCTGACACCATACGTGCGTATGGACCCATAAACCACGATAGGTTTCAGGCGCCTATAAGCAACTTTTACGAACATATTGCACTAGGGTTTGGAGATGTTTGGGCGTTTGAAGACTATTTGGGCGTTGGACTGTTGGGCGTTTGGAGTTTGTTTGGGCGCTTGGAGACTGTTTGGGCGCTTGGAGACTATTTGGCGTTTGGAGACTGGGCGTTTGAAAATTGTTCAGAGCATCATCTGTTTGGGCGTATGGCACCTATACGTGGCGTTATGGTCACCTATAATAGCTAACCATGTATAGGTGTCAGACGTTTATTCACTGTACACTCTAACTGGATTTTTGAAAGAAAATTGGGCCTATTAAATTTCAAAATCTAACCGTTGGTCGTAAATTTTAAAAAATTAAAAAATAATTTATTTTGATCTATAAATACTAACATTTACACACAAACTCAAACAATATGATATCGATAAGTTCTACATCAAGTTCACCATCGGGAACCAGAACATCAAAATCCTTGGACGGACGAAGAAGGGTTACTTAGTAAGATCGTGTCTGGAAATTCGTGTACTATTTCGAGGAGTGTTCAATTTATTGGAATCAGATATCAACACGTTTTCATCAAATTCTAGAACGTGATGAAATCGAATCACTTGGAACTTAGCAACAAATGGTTTGATTTGAGGAGAAAGATCTCGACATTTCACTCAATCTACGATAACGTATGACAACCGAAACACTCTATGGAAGGATGTAGACATTATGGAAAGGGCTCAAGAACAATATCGACGAAGACTCGGAACATCTTTTAATCATGTTGCGGTTGGAACTTTCTTAAAAATCAACAAGATTAAATATTGTATTCGAGCTAGTTTTATGTTATTGTTATTAGTTTGTACTAATAATAGTATTAATAATCAAATAAAAATATTAAATATTAAATAATTACATTGTTCGTCTTGAATACCGTCATAAATTGTCGAAGCGTATTGCACTATACGACATGTGTGATTTTTTTGAAAGAAAATAGGGTTAGGTGGTCAACTATCTATTTAAATAATTTACAGGGAAACTATATCTTACTTTATTTATTACATGCTTACGTACACATAAAGTCTTGATTACTTAATAATCATTTCAACTAACTAGGTCCACGATACTAGTCGGTTATGATAAAAAATCTTGAAAATATTCAAGTTAACTGTAACGACTAGCATCGATGGAACCCGAGTCAGTTGAAACGATTCTTAAGTATTCAATTAGATATTGTATATATGTATGTAAATACTTAGTGAAATAAGAATAAAATGTTTACAGAGTAAATTATGTACTAGAAGAAAATGTTGAACCCACATAACACTAATTTCTTGCGATAATATGTTTTTGAGAAGTATCAAACGTTACCTCCAGAGAAAATGAATATGTTTTTGATTGGGGAAAACGAATTTGAAAACGAGCGCATTGCCTGGATATCCAATGTGATTATATAGTAACGAAAAAGAATCTTGGTCACGTCAAATAATTCGAAATCAAACGTTCGGTGTAGATAAAGCAGGCTATACGCGTCGTATGGAACCATACGCCGCGTATAACCTGTGGCATATGGGTGAAGGGTGCAGGTCCACCGACACCTATATTCGGCGTATGGGCCCATACGCCGCGTATAGGTGTCGGTGGACCTGCACCTTCACCCATACGCCACACGGCTATACGCGCGTATGGTGCCATACGACGCGTATAGCCAGCTGAATGATTGATTAGACTTAGTCCAGTTTGTCGTCTGAAAAAGGATATACGCGGCGTATGAAGCTATACGAGGCGTATAAACACCACGACAACAACTGATGCGACATGGAATGTCAGGCATTTATTGTGGATACCTTACGCCACGTATGGACCCATACGCGGGTATAGGTGGGTTGTCGATTTATCTGGTGGGGTGTCCCTATATTAGGACCCTATATATAGTGAAGTTTACCGGCTTCCTTATGATCTACGATTGATCGATTTTGGCAAGAGCTGTACGGATGTTGATGATCAGGGGGAGATCTCAGCAGAAGATGGTTTGTGTGGATTTTTTTTGCTTGGTTTAGTTTTTATATTTTTACTTTTTGAAAAAGCATTTATTTATTCCCTAAAAGTCTGAAATCATGTAATCTCACACGGGTAAGTATTATGCGCAGTGCGTTTATAGAGATAATCATCAATACTACTAGGTTGTCCTCTACATGATCAGCATCTCCGGGGCTTTACACATGGAGAGATCTTGATTGGCTTAGGGTCTAAAGGATATCTATGGGGCCGAAGACGATAGATGTTTATAAATGTGATATTAACGACAAAGGTCATCTTATCTCTCTTACATACTATGTTGGTTGCATCATCTCTTAAATAAGTCAGATCATCTTTTTACTTTTATATAAGAGGAGTGCGTTAATCATCACCGGTTATTATTAAAAGCCTTTACAATGCCCGTCATAGAGAGATTTGTGCCTAGCCGATGATGACGAGAAGGGTTAAAGTGAGTATGATACATTTTCTACATAAGAAGTCCACGGTTACGGTTTGTCATAAACAAAATCTATGAGATGGGTGTTTGAAAGAGAGGGAGAGAGTTCATGAATACTGATTATGAAGTCAAATATTGCTTCACTAGTCAAGTCACTAGTCAAGCATGCCACTTAGATCATTGATTGAGTTAAATATACAATTCTAAAAGTGTTTATAAACAAAGTGCCCCTAATACCATGTCATTTTTCAAATCTAATTCTCCGGCTAGAATAAACCCACAAAACCCTTAGCATGAAATTGTCCCAAACCCCTAAAAGCATGATTGTGACACCACTCGCCATACGTGCTCATAGGGTATGTTGTGACTTGTGTATATCTGTCAGGAGGTTTGGGTTAAAATTCCTCGCAATAGAGGTGTCGTCGTGTAAAAGGGTTGGAACAAACGGTTTGGTGTGGTAAGCTATAAATAAATATAATATTTTAATTTTGTTTTGTTTTATTTGCTCTAATAACAAGTGTGCTTATGTTTTTAAATCAAAAAGAAGTTGTTAATTTTGTGATTACTGTAAATGGTTATAAAGTTTTATTTGTTGGTTAACACACGATCGTATCATAACAAATATTTTATTAGTAATTCTACTACAATTGCCATCATCAATCTTGTATTTGGGTTCGAGAGAACGACACCTCTTTGTCATCTTCTTTTCTCACACCTTACATTATGTTATCAAGAATGTTTGATGGAAAACCAAGAAGGTTTATACATCAAAGTTATTGGTACGCGCTAACTCCAGGCTGATAAACCTGTAGAGGTTATGTGGGTTATGGATACAAAGAGGTTCATAGTGGGGTGCTAGAAGATTGCATACTAGGTTATGAGAGTTGGAGTCATTGTGATTGTTAGTGATAATGTCGTAAGAGACATGGTTGGAGGATAGTGGGGGCCGGGGGGACGCCGCCTCCCATCTTTTTTCGTCGGTAGTGTTAAATTTTTGTCCGGTGGTGTAAATTTTTGGCCCGGGTGGTGTAATTTTGGCCCGGTAGTGTAAATTTTTAATAATTATCGAGTTCGTCCCGCTTAAAAAATTTGATTTCGCCCCTGTCCCGCTACGGGAATGTTCAACTCCGCCACTGATAAGGGAGAAGAAGTCATGGATCTTTATACATACTTACATCGATGAATATCACAGTTGAATTATCTATCATCTGATACCACACCCAACAAACCAACACATGCACTAACAAGAACAATAAATTGTGTAAAAACGTGGTAATGTAATTCAATTTATTTATAATTTTAAAATTAAATAAAACATAAGAATACTTTTAAATCTATTGGTTGTTTAACGTAGCTCGGCCAACGTTGATTGAGTTAGCCCAATCATTTGATATAGTAGAGGTGTAAAAAAGTCATCCTAAACTAGAAACTGATAGATCTACCTAATTCGGATACTACTTTGGCAAAAATCGTTATGGTTAAAACTGAACCTCAGATTTATAACATGTTTTTGTTTTTCAAACCGATTTAACCCAAACCATACCAGACAAAAACTGAAATCAGACCTATCACTCACTTACAAATCGATTTCCAACTCGAATGGAATTTCACTTTTGTTGAATTAAACCAGAAACGGTGCTCATAAAACCGGTCTATACACCTCTAAGGTTCCCCACTACACATGCTAGATGCTCCGAGTTCCAAAAGAAGATAAAGAACCCTCGTTACTCGCGTCACGTGCCACTAAAGAGAGAGTCACGTGCCAACACCAAACCATGGTCAAAACCTAACACCAGAGGCAAGAACTTAAATCAACCATGGTTACTTTCTGCCTCATCCACCATTGCATTTTCTTTTTCCCCTCTCAATTAAAATCTAGGGTTCCTGCAACTCCAACGATTTTTCATTTTTCACAAACATTATCTGCATGAAATCCTTTGAGTCCATATATGTTTCCAACAATTAGGCTTTTAGATCGTGTTACGTGATGGAAACGCAGAGGATCATGGAGTTTCCCCACAGAAATATGGATAAACGACCGAGGAGGAAACGACCTCGATTGGCGTGGGACATGTCTGATCCTGTTCCTCCTCCTCCGAAGGGTTAATTTCACATGATACTTTGTGTTTTTTAGCGAATTCGTATGTCTTATGATAATATGATCGATTGCTATTGTTTGTTGGGGATTTCAATTCAGGAATCGATTTACCGTGCTAGAAACGTTGGATTTGGAAATTTGAGTTGTTTATATTATTGATCTTCGGATAATCTTCGTTTTGTTTGCAGGTGCTCGTTGAATACTGATCATTTAGTTTTTTGTTAGTTTTCTCAGAAATATAGTATAAGATCTTTGTGTAGTTTAACAGATTAACAATTGTTATCCAGAAACACAGGAAATTTGTTTAATTGATTTTCATGTTATGCTAGTTAGTTTTATAAATACATCTGATATTGTATCTATGACAGTATTGACTTGATCACTTTTATGAAATATCCTACAGAAGAAAGATTAGGATTTGCATAAAATTGTGAGTAAATTCAGGATATGGATCTGTTTTTTGGTGATCATATCCTAGTTTGAAGAGATGATATGGATCGTTTGAATCAATAATGATATGAACATTTTCACTTGTATATATAACATTTTGACAGCATGCCATCATCCATTTCATGAGATTAGGATTTTGTATAAACTATGATTAAACTAGGGGGATGATCTGTTTTTGTTTGATCATATCTTAGTTGGAGGGGATACGGATCTGTTTGAATCAGAATGATATGAACATGCTTACTCGCTCGGAAGCACCGAAGCGGCCCAAGGGTGGAGTAACCGTTTCGGGGTACTTACTGGAATCGGAAAGCGGCGGAAACGCGGCCGAAACGCGCCGAAGCGTTTCAAGGCGTATCGGTTTCGGGGTGTACAGACGGGGACGTTCGAAGGATTTCTCGGAATTTCGATTTAATTTAGGGTTTCGGTTTAAGACTTTTGATGTTACCTTCAAACCGCCACTCCGCACACTAATGACTTCTTCAGCCTTCTTCAATCAGACATCAGACGCCTAATCGCATTCAACCTAATCGACTTTTCAGTCTAATCTACTTCTTTAGCCTAATCGAAGACATTTTGCACTGAAATACAATGCATCTTCATTCTTCATTCTTCAGCCAACTACATTAGTTTGGCGAAGGATATTCTAGTTTTTAATGTTGAGTTGTTTTTAGTAACTTACACTCGCGATTGAAGAAGAACCATAGTGTAAGTGTGTAATAAGAAATCAGCTTTTATAGGACACACCAATGATTCCCTTCAACCTTTTAAGTTTTAAAACATCTGCAGTGAAATAAGTGTATGGAGGTTGCCGATCTCACACTAGACGAACCGGGTTATGAAAATGATTTGATTATTGATATTAATTACTAAGGAATTTGTTTTTTGGAATTGTTTAAACTTAATATCTATTTTAGAAATTATTTGATATATTTTATATTTTCTTTGCCGTACCCTTTGGTACCGTATCTAGAATTTGATATTTGCCGTTCCCCGTACCCGTACCCGTACCCGTACCGTTCCACTCCCGACCCGTTTCGTGCTACTAGCTTACTCGTATAATAACACTTTAGGGCCTATTATGTATAATTTAAATATTTTATGAAACATGGTTGTTCAGATGTTAATTTTGATGGTTTAATGCTTGTTTGTCGCTCAGGTACTTCCAGCTTTATACTGCGGGCAGGAGTTTATAAATGGAGCGGTCCCAATTTTCTCTACTCTTCAATATACTACAAAGGGATACCTCACAATGGTTCCCCTCCATGGAGACCAGATGATAAAAGAAGGCCACTATATTTTTGCCATAGGAGAGAATATAACTCCTCGATGTAAGAACACTGCAGCTCCTTATGAAGTTTTGTATATTATCGAATAAACAAAAAACTTAGAGGACTTAATCAATAATAGAAATAATTTGGGGCTAAAGTGCTAAACCACCTTTTTGTTTTAGTATTTGTGGTCTTTGACTCTTTCCAGAGATAACTCTTGTGTTTTTCATGTGCTAATGATGTTTTATTCTCAACTGCAGATAGAATTTTGAGCAAAATGGGTGAAGGTTAGCTATATTCTTTCTGAGTTTATGTTTCTTTTTCTGCCTTGATCTACATCTGACCTTTTCTTTTTGCAAATTTTGTTGATGAAATCAACATAGGTACTTTCGGGCAAGTTTTGGAGTGTTTGGACAATGAAAAGAAAGAGCCTGTAGCTATCAAAATTGTGCGTTCAATAAGCAAGTACCGTGAAGCTGCCATGATTGAAATTGATGTCTTACAGAAGCTTGCCAGACATGATGTTGGTGGCTCACGGTAGGTGTCAATTTTCTTGAACTTGTTGGTTGTAGAAATTAAAGTGATTTTGGTGTAAGCTGTTTATTTTTGCAGTTGTGTGCAAATACGGAATTGGTTTGACTATCGTAATCATATATGTATTGTAAGTATTCGTTGGTGTTTGTTTGAGATTTAATTAATTTAGCAATTGACGTTGACGCCGCCACGCATCGTCTTGCTTGGATTTTCTGTGAGTTATAGAACTTCTTAACAGGTTTTTGAGAAGCTTGGTCCAAGCTTATATGATTTTCTTCGCAAAAACAACTACCGTTCATTCCATGATCTTGTTCGGGAGTTTGGCAGACAACTTTTGGAATCTGTAGCATGTGTGTGCAAAAAACTTGTACCATTTTTGTTTTCTGCAATTTCCTTTCTATGAATTTTGCATGCAAAACGTGTCTTTCTGATGAACTCCTGTTATACCAGTCATAAGTGTTATTTCCATTTCTCTTTTCGTGTTTCACTATTCACTAATGGCTAATGTCATCCTCATCATTATTTCTTCTGGTTGTCTAATTTTTGCTGCCTATTTTTCTTGCAGTTATGCATGATCTACGCCTTATACACACCGACTTAAAACCAGAAAATATTCTTCTGGTTTCATCAGAATATATCAAGGTGCCAGATTACAAGGTATGGTATGCCTAATGCTCATGTAAGAAATATAATGTATTCATCATGTTGTACCTGGTACGAGGATCAAGTGAAAACTAAATACTTGGCAAGACTTGTCAGAACGTATCAATATTTTGGTTCACATGTTTTAGTTGAAGTGTTAGGTAAAGTATTGAAAGATACTCTACTAAAGAAAGTCGAAAAATTAACAGATGCACAGATTCAAAATTGTGAAGTTGTCAATATAATGCTTCAGATTTTTGTCAAACACTTCCATGGAGATACAAAATTGTTTTAGTGAATTGTCGACTTGTATGATTCGGATTCAAAAGTCAAATAAATTATTACAGTTCTTTCTAAAGATCTATTTCTTATTGGATCCCTTCCTTTATGCATGTGTCTGAATTTTACTTGCACACTCACCTTTCTATCTGCACATCAGCCACTTTATACATGCTCTTGTTATTTTCTGTTGTTCCTCTGCCGTGTATGGTAACAATTACAGTTTTTATGTGCTTTGAGGAAATGCTAGTATGATGTTAGAGTTGTTTTGTTGTTAAGTGAACAAAATTTCTGACGGCTGTTATTTTTATCTACTGTTCTGTAATCAAGTTTCTCTCAAGATCCGGAAAAGACGGTTCTTACTTCAAGAATTTGCCAAAAACAACTGCTATCAAGCTAATAGATTTTGGGAGTACAACATTTGAACACCAGGATCACAGTTATGTTGTATCAACACGTCATTACAGGGCCCCAGAGGTTATATTGGGTATGTGCAGAATGCAGTCTACTCTATTATCCTGTGGTGTCAGCAAGTAATATTGTTTTGACATTGAGTTTCATGTTTTTAGGCCTTGGATGGAATTATCCATGTGATTTATGGAGTGTGGGTTGCATACTAGTTGAACTTTGCTCTGTAAGTGTTCTTTTTTTAACTTGTTTATATTAATTTACAAATATACAAAGGGGAACTATGATATTTTTTTTACGAGAAGCTGGTTTGAAACAAGGTGAATTGTAAATGATAAACCTTTGGAAAATTAAATGCTCTTTAGGGAAATACAGTTTGAAGATTCAAAGAGTTTGTTTCATGACTCATAAATGATAAACCTTTATAATTTGTGTGCCTTCTTTGTTTTTGGCAATTAGGGTGAGGCTTTGTTCCAAACTCATGAGAATTTGGAACATCTTGCCATGATGGAGAGAGTTTTAGGGCCGCTTCCCCAACATATGATTATAGAGCCGAGTAAGATATTTTGATATTGTTAATTCTAGAGGTGGCAATGTCGACCCATTTACCTATAATGGGTCGATTTGGGTTGGTTTTATCTCAATGGGTCAAATAAAATTTTTTTAGCTAAAACCACAACTCGTCAAACAGTTGAAGATTTTCAAAATTTTATTTATTTGATAACTCAAATGATCGTTGTATGGAAGGTAAAAAATGGGCAAAGAAGTGTTTGCTCCTGTTAATAAAACATGACATATTTTTCCTTGTGTTTCCGAACCCGCCCACCTGTAGTTAATTTCATGGATGCAGAAAAAGAACTTACATAAACCTGTACTTTTGTCAGCCGTCGATCTGAAAAATATTTTAGAAAGGGTGCGCGGTTAGATTGGCCCGAGGGTGCAACCTCGAGAGAAAGTATGAGAGCGGTGTGGAAACTTCCACGTCTGCAGGTGATTAGCGATTTAGTCCCTTAACTTTTATTGTTTTTTTATTTATTTTTAACACGGGTCTAGAGAAGCATGTAATCAGTAATCCTTTGATCAAGTCACAAAAAGTTACAGAAAACTAAACAATCAATGTAATACACACCAAAACACAAATATTGCAATTCTAATGAGCTAAAACGCGTGCATATTTTCATGTTCATGGTTATATATCTTATCTGTATTGAAACAACTTCTTTCGAATGCAGAACCTCGTGATGCAGCATGTGGATCACTCCGCTGGGGCCCTAATTGATCTCTTGCAAGGCCTCTTGCGGTTTGACCCATCAGAACGGCTTAAAGCCCGGGAAGCTTTAAGGCACCCTTTCTTCACAGGAGATATTAGACGATACGGGTATCCTTTGTAATCGAAAAAATCTAAGTTAATTGTAAAGTCTTGATATTTTCCACAGAAACAGAAGCTATTAATGATGGTTTTACTGTTACACCCACGAAATCATCTGATAATTGTGTCTGTGTTTGAATGTTGTTATGTTGGATGTATAGTGTGGTCTTGTTTCGAAAGTTTCTTGTTTTGGTTGTTTTGGTTGTTTTGGTACTTCAACTTGGGTTGAAGGGGATCTATATACACCTTTGAAATGTAAATTCAGATCGAATGGTCAGTGAATGAAAGCTGTGAGCTCGATCTTTGATACCTTAATCGGTCTGGTGTGATTAATGTTTAATCGATCTTGTTCTTGATGTTTTGGTTTTTCTGGGTTGACCTATGTGACACGATCACCATGACGAGCCTGAAACACACAAATGTGCATACTGTTGTTCATATCCATGACAACATTGGTCTGTTGCTTTGTCCCGGCCTCCTCAGGTCTTACGAACTAGGGATGTTCTATCTGAATCCGAACATCTGAATGAAAAACTTATAATTCCAACCTGAATAATCTGAAAATACGGATATCAGAAGTATTTAGAGATTCGAGTTCAGACAATTTTTTACAAAAAATGGATATTTGGATACTTAAAAATTTAAATATATTATTCAATACCTAATTATCTTGTAAATTATAAATTTTAAAATGTAATGAAGAGTAGCTATTTAGCATTTAGTGAGTACAAGTTTAAAAACATAGTGTAAAAGCCATATGATCTACGGATGTATATTCATGTGAAACTAACATGATGAAGGCTATTGTTTTAAGAGGAATTAAGGTGATAACCAATCATAATAGTCTTTAGTAAGCACCAAGGGTAATTGTACTTGGATCACACAACTATAACATCAGTATGCATATTCTTGGTGACTTGTTTTTTCTAATTTCGATTCTAAATGCATATTTCTGTTTATCAATGTTTTTAGAACCAGATCGGACCGGCCAGTCAAACCGGAAAAGGGTCATAGAATCGGTCTGGTTGTGTGTACTTGGACCTCTTTCATATGAACCAGCCGGTTACCGGTAGGACGGTGATTCGGATCAGATGGTCGGACAAGATTTTAATCTAACTTTTTTCCAAAATCTTTTTTTTAAATTTATTTAGTGACTTGTGATACATATTTTAGTTATTTAACTGTTTATATTTATGTTAAAAGTGTAAATCCATCTAAAAACATATAGTATTTACATATTTTGTTCTTTGACCGGATATATATAATAATATTAATTTTTTTTTATATATGACATTATTCGGTTCTTGATTCAACCAGTGAACCGTCAAGACGACCGGTTTTATAGTTAGAGTATGTTACTTTTCAATCAATTATAAGTTTTACTCTTATGAGAATATATTCACTAGTATACTTGAATTTTGTTTTTGATTATGGATGGATATCGAATCCTATAAAGTCTATTAATTGTATTAAAAAACTAAAGAGTAAACTTTACGATAAAAGCTATAATTTTAATGAACACGTAATCACCTATATAAGATCTTTTTGACGTATATTATTATTAAATTATATTAAGGTTGCTTACAGAAAATAAAGAAAGAAATCACGGGTCGTGGCCATTGCCTAATGCCCCATATTGCTAATCGTGATTTGTTGAATTGTCGCCATCGTTGACGGAGAAAATAAGATAAAATATTATAAAATATATTAATTACATTAAATAGGAAATTTCCCCACTAATGAAACTGTAGTTACAGACGTACCGATTGCTTGACGGTTTACTGGTTTAACCGGTTAGTAGGTCGGGTCTCAATTATTGGTCGGCTTGCTAAAGAAAGGAGGTAGACATCGGTGTTTCTATTGATTTTCTAATTAATATGTTATAGCCCTATCTAGAGGTGTAAACAAAATATGTTTCTCGTAAACTACTTAAGAGAGTTGTTACATCTCTAAGATGAGCTTAATTGAGCTTAGCACTAGAGCCCAATGAATAAACAAGCCTGAGTTGAAACCCAAGCTTCATATACCTAGTTTTACTAAGATTATGAGCTTAAACGAAAATATTATCTATACAATATAATAAATATATAATTATAAAAAATGAATATTGTTTTATATATGTATATATAAAATAATATTTTTTATCACATATGGTTTTTTAAATCTATCTAATCGAAAATGAACTCTTGTCTTCTTAAAAAAGTCTTTGATTCTTACTTTTCCAAGAGGGTAGAATGATGACAAACGTACTGTCTCACAGCTAAAATGTTAAAAGTTAAATCCGATACAAATTATGGTGTACTTGTCTTAAAAGAAAACTAAAGTTGATTTAAAAAAATATAGTAATAAATACACATGCCTCTCAAATAATACTAAGCAAATATTATACCAATCAAGTCCAATTCAAACTCAAGCTTTAAACATAAAACTCGAAAAGAACAAAATTCATGCTTAAGCTTGAGCTCTCTTTAACTGACGAAGCTTAATTTTACATCAACTCATCATCAATCCGTTTACACTCCTATTTTAGATTATATCTAACATCCTTTAGTTAGACCGGCCGGTCCAATTTTCACAATATCGTTGCTACTTATCTTTCTTAGATGAACCGGGCATGAGGCATGAAAACCGAACCGGTTAGACTCCCGTGACTCGGGCTTACATCTTAATTGCATAGTAATATTTTATTAATTAAGCGAGTTTATTTTATAATTTACAGAGTAGGCTTTTTACTTTTTACTGGCTTTGGGGAACGCAATTGGGCCCAATTTCACGTGGGTTAGTGCCACGTGGAAAAGCTTAGCTACCTAACAATCCTCATAACCCGTTTTAACCAATCAAATTCGTCCTCCCACGTGGGAAATGGGACCCACAACCACCACCACTAATAATATTTTTTACTATATTTTAATGGATATTATTAATATAATATATAATCTCCATTATGGGTGTTTGTTCTTATAATGTTTCTTTTTCTAATGAATGGAAAACAACAGTAATCCACATGGTTTAGCCTAGATTAGCAATTGTATTTCTTATTGAAATTAATGATTAAATTCTGTCAATCAGAACAAATGATAACGTAAGTTTGAAAAGTATATTTAATTCTTGAAATTATTTATGTTAATTTATGTTATTATTATGAGTACTTTGAGTGTCGTTAGAGGTGACTTTGAAGCAATGAGGAATTGTTTTCATATAACATAAGGATCATAGGTTCGAGTTATGAAAATATAACCTTTTGTAGAAACATAAGATAAAGGCTACAATTATCAAGCCTAAGGTGGTCTAACGCTCTCCCGACCTTGTCGAACGTGGAATGCTCGTCAACTTAAAAGTTGTGAGTTTTAGTCTTGTAATGATAGGTTTTATGAATTTTATTTTGAAAAATCTAAGTGCTAAAATTTATGTCTTTTAACCTCATTAAAATTGCATATCTAGCATAAATATTGTTTTATCTAATCCTACAAAAGTTTACACCTTAACAGTTCTCATGATAAGAAAAATCTAATAAAGATATTAAAATTGTTTTGTTTTGCTTTAAAAGGAATAAAACCTACCCACTTCTTGTTTACTTCAAGAACTTGTGAGAAAAAACTACATCTCTCTCTCACACACACTACACATGTATGCTTGTGTACGCATATATCTGGTCTAGAACTTTAGTGGAGGATAAAAATGGCTACTTCTTCTGCTTCATATATTCACATGGTGGGTTCTTCATCCTTTCAATCTATGCATCAAATTTATTTGTCATAAAGTGATATAACACATACATATGTATGTTATATATGTGTGTGCTTGCATAATGCATGTATAGTCTGTGTGCAATTCTACAAGCAATATTCATTATGCATCATTGATAGTTTGACACCCTTGATATACCAAGGGTGTTCAAGTTGATCAAACCGGCTAACAAATGGTTAGCCGGTTTTGACCAACTGGTTTGAAAATTCGTCATGTCATGCGGTTCAGTTTATGGTTAAACTAGTTGTCTAAACTGAACCGACGTAGTTAACGAGGTATGAAACTATGGATACATACATAGAGCTGATATATGATGAATTTGCAGGTGCATCATCTAATAGAAGAGTGTTTATTATTCAAGATGACTAAAGAAGAATGCATGGAAGCCCTATCTAAGCATGCAAACATCATGCCTACAATCACTTCTACGGGTACTCTTCCATTTTTTACTTTTTCTCAATTTGCAAATTATTTATACCCTAAAAACTAGAAAAAAACACAAAAAGATATACATATTTTTCAAATTTTAAAAATTTCATCTATGTTTTAAATCTAAGTTACCAAATCGCAATTAAAAATATCATAAATTAGTAGTTTGGTTAGACTTTTGTACCGCCTCCATCTAAATCTACTGGTTATGGTATTGACCTGTTGAAACGGTAAACAGAGCGGTGGTTGGAGTGAATTTTAATAAAAGTTTTATTGTTCCTTCTCAACACCTTATTTGACAACTTCATCTCTATTTTAGTTTCTTAATTTTTATTTCTTATTTTGTTAACGTTGTAAATAAAAAACAAAAAGCTTTATAATATATACGCATATACATAACATACACACATCCACATACACAAATATATACATATACATATAATTATAAATTATTTGTTAGGTTATATGATTTTTAATAGATTTGGTTCCGTAACCGTAACAGATACACACATCACTTTGAACCCGGTGTTCAATAACTCGTCACGTTACGAAAACATTGAAAAATATATATTTATAATTTTGAAAATCTTTTTAATATTTAAAAAAAACATGAATACCTTTAATACTAGTGGCGTACTAATTAATTGCTTAGCAGTCCATAATTTATTGTTTGTGGAATAAAATATAATTAATTAATTTGACCGATTCCATGTATTAGATATCAAATTTTATTTGTTGTGTTCTGACTAGACTGATTCATTAAGAAAGGTTATTTTTTTTGAACGGTAAACGGATATTTGAAGTCCGGTAATCTGGGTAAACCTATTAGCCAGAGAACACTCACACCCATTAACACATCCAACGCCAGTGATCCGGCTCGTCTACCATTCCAAGAAAAAACCTTCATCAAAGGATCACTATGATAAAACCCTGGTCTGCTTGGAGCATATTGCATCAAATGAGAATTGAACCACACATGTACTTTGAAAAGTAATAGGACGTATCCTACCAAATCAATTGATCTAGAGCTTATCGGCTAACTAATATCCCCATATTTTATATCTTGTTTTATTCGTGGCTGAGTAACGTTTTTTAAATACGTAGGTAAAGTCTCTTTAATAATGCTAATTATTAGTATTTATACTTTATCTTCGAATATCTTTATTCTTCCTGCATGTCTATCTAAAGTTAAATATAATATGAACTTGAAAATGAAATAACGAATTAACGCGATATTAATTAGAACCTAACACCTATAAAATTTAAAATAATACTACCTTGATAATGAAATAAACAATTTTAATTTAACCGTGACATTAATTAAAACCTAACACATATGGTAATCAATTAGTTGAAAAAACATAATTTAACTACTATTTGTGTATTAGTTTATAGATAACATGTATCAATGCTTCATAACTTTTTGGCTGGGGTTATCAGAACTATTCTTTATAACCAACTATAACTTATATTTTATAGTAAAATCGTCTGAATTCATTGATCAGGGAATAAATAATGGGACGTTGGATCAACATATCTAATTCTAATTGTTTGTTTATTTATTATTTCTGAAAACAGAAAAACTCCAATTGTTAATTTCCGTCCCTCCCTTATGCTTATGCACATGTTTCTCATTATATGTGAATTCAGTGTGGAGTGAGCTTGAAAAAGAGAATAAAGACTTCTTTGATGCATACAACAACACAAGAAGGGATCATCAAACACAATCATCTTCTTCTTAACATTGGCGTCGTCATTGTCATCTATCGTTATGTTGTTGCACAATGAATGATCTACATCACTTGCACCTATGGTTTAAGATCAAGTTAGTCAATCTAGTAGTACCATTAGATGTAAATCATACCCTGTCCCGTTCCAAATGCTCTAAATTATGAGTGGAATAGAGAGATGACGTCAGGGTTTGACTTATCGTCCGGCTTAAGTTTTTGTTGGTGGTATGTAATTCGCTGATTTCTTTTAGTTTAAATTTTCACAAAAATTTACTGACGTATCATCCAAGGCATCTTTTCGTTAGATGATAGAAAGAAAATAAAAACCAAATAAAAAATACCCATCAACAATCCTTCAATAATTACCGACTGATCAACGATGATTAACATAAACCAAAAGAAAAAGACTATCAGTGACGGGTTACTGACGGTGGCTCGACACCGGCAAGTTAAACCCTAGTCCGTTGGATTATTTTTTGAAGACAAAATCATTTATATTTTTTTGTTGTAAATTTATGATTTCAAATATTATAAATATATATAAACCATGATGAATACTCATCTTATGTAAGATTTATGTGTTGACTATTTGTATCGTGTCACGTTTTTATCATTGAGATCTGGATTTGATACACTCGTTTGACTGGTCAAAAGAACAGTTTACACTTGTACTATAGTTTATGAATATGTGACCAAAATAGTAATTTTTATTTATATTAATAAAATTATATTAATTAAACATATATTTATATATAATGCATACTTAAAAAAATAATAACAAATAAATAATTTAAATTAAATAAATTAAAATAAAAGTTTAGAAATTAATATATTTTATTATATAAAATGTATAATGTTGGAAAATTAGATGTCAGTTGGCAAGAAGTCAGTTGCTATAAACTTAGATGTCAATTGCCTATTCCGACTCATGTTTCTCTGGCAGTTGTGCTTATGTTTGACAGTTTTAACAAAATAACATTGCTTCCCTTTGTGAAATGAACAATACAAACTGAATGGACATCCTTGCACATATCTAACACCTACACACCCTCTTCTTTTCTTATTACTTGTAGCAATGTAAACATTTCTACCATTTGAAATACCATACCTTCTAACTGCATCCTTAAAAGCATCTCTAGTAGGAAACTTTATGCCAATAACTCATTTAAACTTAGACCATTCAGTATGCTCATTTACAACTGGAACCTTAGCTTTGTACTTGTTCCCTCTAATGTCATCATCTTCACTATCTCCTGGTGAGTTTAAATCATCCTTAGAATCTTCATAACTACTATTTGCTTCTATATCTCCTTGGACAGATTGTTTTAGACACTCCTCTAGTAACTTCTTGTTTGATTCAGCATCTTGTGTATTCACTTGATTAATTGCATCAATTGAGGCTATCCCCTCTTCATCATCCTTGTCAGATCCATCATCATCATAACCCACTTGATTATTTTAAGCTTGATTAGTTTTTATCCTCACACTCAGCAATATCTTCTGAACTCTCTGACTCTGATCCATCATCATCATTCACTTGATTAGTTTCGGTTGTCGTAATTGGTGTTTGACCTTTTACATTGACTGTTTCAATTGGTGTTTTACTTTTTGCTTGTGATGTTTCAACTTATGGAGGTAGTCTTCTACCTTGAACACTTTCAGCTTCTTTTGTCTCAATTGGTGTTTTACCTTTTGATTGTGATGTTTCAACTTGTGGAGGTAGTGTTCTGGCTTGAGCTCTGGTTCTGACCTGCAAACATGGACTTAATGGAGATCTAGCTAAGCTTGGAAGTGTATCATCATGTTGAGGATTTTAAGGTAGTGTTCTGGCTTAAGATCTGGTTCTGACCTGTGAACATGGACTCCGCACATGGGCTTGAGTGCTAGTGGGCTGGGCTTCAGGGCTAGTGGGCTGGCCTTGAGGGTTATTGGGGGGTTGGCTGGATTTTATCATAGATTGATCTAAAACATATATACTCAGATGTTTATCAGATATAGAGTGAAGCAATGAAAGCATTTCAATCTATTCGGAATCAAGGTTTATCATTTTCATATGCCCATCACCAGGGATCTTGCAATACAACCGAAGTTGC
This sequence comes from Flaveria sonorensis, assembly GCA_025506505.1. NCBI lineage: Eukaryota > Viridiplantae > Streptophyta > Magnoliopsida > Asterales > Asteraceae > Flaveria > Flaveria sonorensis. The sequence continues at coordinate 46,259 of JACCIY010000979.1, read as the reverse complement.
CTAGATTTGTAAGAACCAAACTCAATTGCATATTCTATTAACGCAGATAACGAAAAATGGTATGGCGATATCTCCAATTTCTTTACTCTTCCACCAGTGTACCTTATTATCGGGGTTCAACCACTAATCTTCCACCAGTATGGAGGTGGACACACACAAGAGCTTCATCCATTGTTGTTCGTCAAACCCAGGTGGTCACGAGAGATTGTGATTTCTGTGGATTGAAGTTCGATTGAAGTTCTTACCTGCTCATAAAGGTGGATTGAAGGTAATGAAGGTCGATTGAAGGAGATGAAGGTGGATTAATCCTTTAGGGTTTGAATTTTCTTTAAAGGGTGAGAAACCAGTTTATATATACACATGAATAAAGGAGAAACATAGGTCCCCTAATTTACACGTAGACGACAGCTGGATTGCCACATCAGAAGAAAGTTAACGGAGTTAACATTCTGTTAGGGTGGGGCCGATGACAACACAAAAGTAAATAGTTGAAACTGTCCCCAGCGAATATAAAAGGTTGGACCAATGGTTACCAATAGGTTAAAGTTGGAACCGTTTGTTACCAATTTTCCTATAATTTTTAATATTTTTGAATTGAAAATACCACTTACGTCATCGTGTATATATTTGTAGGGGGTACGTATGTTACCTATCAAATATCTCGTCAAATATTACACTATTTACACATGTACTAAGAAGAGAGAGCATATTTGTGGGGTACGTTAGTTACCCATCTAATTTGAACCTTAAAAATTCTAAATCTTAAAAATTCTAAATCAAAAGAACTTGTCTATATTATTTCAATATTTGCGTGTATGTTACTCATAATGATTTTACTTATTTGAACTTTTATTTTAATTTTTAAAATATAGACGATACACTATTTTATTTATTTAATATAAATTAATGTTAATCATATATAGACGATACACTATTTTATTTATTTAATCTAAATTAATGTTAATCATATATATATTTTAGTATAACTGAAAATAATAAAACTAGTATTTTGATCATCTATTTATAAACTGTAATTTACAATACATAACAGTGTGTTTTACAGGGTAAACTGAATAAACCACATTTGTAAATGTAATATAAACTTTAGAAGTGTATGAATCCGCAACATAGATATCGAATATTAGGGTCATGTCAAGTTCTATCAGTTAAACAATTATGGAAGTTGTGTTGTGAGGAAAAATAGGGTTCATAAATGTGTAACCATTGAAGTGTCAAGTTCAACAAGCTTTAGCGAATGAATTTTGAGCCACGTGTCCATTTCTGCTTATATGAACTTGAGCATTAGTTATGTTGTGGCTTTGAATGAATAGGGTTTACAGACTTAAAGGACACCTGGCGAATTACACTTTAGCATGATGACACGTGTCACATACGTATTTCATAGTCCTTGGTTAGTACACCCATACCACTCCCGTACCCGTATTCAATATACCCAACAAAAAATGAGTGTTTTTTTAAGTTTTATAATGGTTAAAAGATACTGACGGAACACTGACCTGTCTGATTATCTCTATTACTTAAGTACGAAATTCGAAACTATCATCATACAAAAACTCACTATAGGTGAAAAACCTGACCTAACTAGAAATTCTTTGAATAAAAAATGGTTACATTTTTAGTTTTTCTTTTTTTTTTTGTTTTAAAAAACCTCCTGTTTTGTCTATCTATTTTGGTCGTATGGTTAGTATTTTATGAACGATAATTATTATGGTTTTAAAAACTTGATCGGACCTAAAAATCGACCATTTCATTGGTTTAGTTCACCTTACTTGTAAAGAGAGCTTCGGGTAGCTCATGCTCAACTCGAGCTCAGCTTTTTTAGTTTTAAATAGCTTGAGTTCGAACTAGACCCTTTTCAAACTCCTTGTTCAAGCTAGGGCTCAATTCGGTATTAGCTTGTTTAATATTTATTAAATATACAATTATTGTATTATATATATATATATTATTTGGTCATTTGCGTTAAAAATTTTATGTATAATAATATTTATTATGAAACTATATATTCCGTATAGATATATAAGATATAAAGTACTATTTTGTTATGAATAACATACTCGTTTTGGTTCATAAGCCTAGTAAAGTTTGGTATGTGAAGCTCGGATTAAAGGACTTGCAACAGAGAGCCTCAACATCAGCTTTTAACCTACACTTTTTGCTAGTAAATTGCATTTCAAGTTATCGCACAGTTGATCCAGCGAAAACTTTAGAGACTGCTTGGAATGATTTCAAACCGGTTTCATCTAAACCGGTTTCCAAATCGGGCTCAGATCCAGTTTTGGATCATGAACCGGAACGGATGTCCCCTCTACTTTGGAGTGACTTTATCATGGGTGGGCAGTGGTGAGTGGGCTACACTAAAGCCCATTTACGCTGCAGCCCACAACTAAACTTCTTATATAGTTGGGCTATTACTCTAATGTACCCGAATGGCCAATTTCATGAGACACGTACTGTTAATAGTTTAATATACTTTATTATTTTTCGTTTAATAAAAAAGACAATAATACGCGTACTGTATTTGGTGACTTGATCGACAAGACAACCAAAGTAGTCGAGATGTGGATTTCGAAGATGTTTGTAACAAAAAATCAACATGGCCATGTAATCATGTTTGAGGATGAGTGACAATCATGATTCATTCTTCAGACCACTATCAATGGATAGTAGCGAACTAGCGAATACAAAATTAGTAGGGCAAAATGTGGGTCGGTCGAAAAACAAGTTGGGTAAATAAAAAACAAATTATGATAAAAAAATATTAAAACCGTCAAGTATAATAAGAAATTTATCATCTACATATTTTTATCTTTCGGAAACGCTCTAATAATCTTCATTAGTAACATTTATCGTTCATTTTTTCCTACAACACAAGTTAAGCAAGCATTCAAGAGAGCATTGTGATCTAGTATCTAGCAAGTGCATCAAGACATACATCAACCTGCAAACGGGGTCGAGTCAAAAGAGGCCCGCGAAGCAATAACCTAACGCACATTCTAACCTCTGAATCTAGAGGAAAAATGGCATTGTGTTGTATGTTACAACTAAACTATAACAAATGCATAGATATACATATGTTGTCCAATCTATCAGTTTTGTGGTCTTTCACGTGTTGTGTTATTTGTCGACCTCGCCTTCTTCTTCTTTCGTGATTCGGTTTTTGAAATCTAACGCCATTCGTGGTAGACCTTCTCGGAGTTGTATCTTGGGTTCCCAGTGTAGCAACTCTTTGGCTTTACTAATGTCAGGTTTCCTTTTTTGAGGATCATCAGCAGTGTTTCTTTTGAATTCTATTGCAGCGTTCAGGTCAATAGTTTCTTTCACCACCTGAAAAGGAACCATCATTAAACACTAGAACAAGAAAACCAAAGGGTTCGTTGTTCTTATTAGTCTAAAGGGGACCCTCAGTGCACCAGGGCTCCTTGGTTGTATTCAAGGGTGGACCTCTAAGGTCACATACCCTGGTTGAAAATCTTGGATCCGTTTATTAGCTTAGAAGTCTAGTAGGCTACCCTGGTGCACCAAGATTTCTCTATTGCATTAGTCTAAAGGACGATCCTGGTGCACCCGGGTTCATGGATGGTTCTAGCCTAATTATGGCTCACTGGGTACACTTGAGTCGAACCTGAGCAAGCTCTAACATGGTGAACTCTCCTGGATTGCCCAAGTTGAAAGGTCCGATATGCTCGCTTTCCATGAGTACCACAAGTCCGTCAACCTAAATATTGAAGGAAACTTGTATAAAGTTTTATGTAACATTAGAACACAATATCATTATGAAATGGCATGAACAGATTACAAAAGTTCAAACTAACATATCATGTGCCTACATATTTTTATATGAAACAACATTGTACCAGATCTGAGACGTATTGAAAGCTTCGGGTTTGCTTTCCATCGCCATAAACAGTCATGGGTTGTTTACGTAGGGCCTGTGAAACAAAGTTGCTAACGACACGACCATCATCTAGACACATTCGAGGACCATATGTGTTGAAAATGCGTGCAATACGAACCTGCAAATGCAAAACTCTAGTGTAAGATATGGTTGTTTCTACACATGCTACACTCGTTCAATCACACTTAACTATATAGTCCTCACATGACTAAATACAACAAAATCACCTCGACACCTTCATTTCGGCTATAATCCATTGTTAATGTTTCGGCTGTTCTCTTCCCTTCATCATGGCAACTTCTAACACCTATATTATATCACCATGAGCCTTAAAGAAAACAAAATTGCATAGAAACTAAAGGAAGACCATAGATGTAAAAGTTCACCTATTGGATTCACATGTCCCCAATATGACTCCTTTTGAGGATGCTCAAGCGGGTCGCCATAAACCTCACTAGTACTAGTGATCAAGAACCGTGCCTTGACTCTTTTGGCAAGTCCAAGCATGTTCAGGGTGCCGATCACATTTGTCTTGTAACAACTCGAGTCAAGGAGACCAAAAGTATTTCAATTTAAAAAAAAAAACTACATTCAGCTTGAAAAGATGCAAATTCATGAAAAGGGTTTCTTTTAACATAAACCACTACCCCTTCTAATCACAGAAAACACACATTGACTTTTAAGGTCAACTAACAAGTTACAATTTAGAAATTCATGCAAGTCTCTTTGATCTTTTTCAAATTATAAAACTTGACAAGCTATACAGTGAGCAGTAATACAAGCATATATGATACTAGTGTCGAACTGCCATAACGAAATCCAAATCAAGAAATTCGATAACCTCTACGTTGACCCTTTTTGAGTCAAAGCCTGTGTCTCTATGACTTTTTCATATCTTTTAGAGCTTTTAAGCAATACCCAATTTAAGAAACCAACAAAAGACAACAAAAACACATTAAAAACACAATCTTTTTTATGAAATGAATAAAAATAACAAGAAAAATTCATAAAAGGATATGATGGTCTTGATAGGATTGTACTTGTAATGAACAGGAGAAGCAGGACAAGCTAAATGATAAATTTGATCAACCTCCAACAAAATAGGATGAACAACATCATGTCTAATTAACTCAAACCTATGATTATCCAAATGATGAGCCACATTTTCTTTCCTACCAGTAAAAAAATTATCAACCACAATAACTTCATCTCCTCTAGCCATTAACACATCAACCAAATGGCTACCCACAAACCCTGCCCCACCGGTCACCACCATCCGTAGCCTCCTCCGGTTGATGCCGCCAGGCACCCGGGCGGTGGGAGGGCAGTGGATGGCGGTTCTTTCACGGTGGGAGATTGATATTGATCTTGGCATTGAAGGCATTACATGGGAATTGATATGATAGGTGCTGGTGGTGGTGATGATGGCTGATAATGATGGTTGGAATATGAAGATGATGGAACCAATCATGATTCCAATGAGGATGAGAGGAAACGTTGTTCATTGAAGATGTAGTTTAATGGTTTTCTTGATGATGGATGTTTGAATGATTTAGGTGAGTATGGTGGTGTTTGATTGTTATTGGGAATTTCTTCATCTCTTCTTTGATTTGTGTGTGATTGTTTGTGTAATTGCTTCATGTTGTTCATCATTTTTGGGTAAGGTTTTGAAGAAAAATGTTGGTTTTTGTTAGAGGTATGATGAATCAAGGTCCTAGAGAATGAAATTAGTTATGGCTGTAATGTTTCTTGAATTTAGCTTGGTTTTTTCAAGATTTGTATATAAATTCTTGAAAGTTTGAAAAACGATTGGAGAAAAGGGAATCGAGAAGACGAGCTATTCCTAATGGCTCGAATCGGTTGTAAACATTTTCTGTTTTATTAAAGCAAAATAAGAATAATATAACATTGAAAAGTAAACATTTTGAGTAATCTTCTAATGATGACACACACTCATATACAACTTTTTTTAAAGTACACAAATATTTGATATATTTCATGTTTGATTTCAGTACATAAACATCTGGTATATTCTATCTTAGAATTAAAATTGTGGTTTTTAATAAAAAATCTTTGACTCTTACCACTGTACTAATAATATAAATCACAAGATTTAAGTAATCATATGTTAATAAAGTCATGTATGTGTACATATATTAAACGAGTAGTTCATGTAACACATCTGACCCTTTTTTTCCTATTTGATTGTAGAGTTCTTATGTTTTTTTATTCTCAATGAGAAATGTCTTTAGAATCAGACGAATTGGTGAATCAAAATGGTGGTTTGATTATAATTTTTAAAAATAATATATCTTTTTATTATATCGTTTGTAAAATCTCTTAAACTATTTATATGTTGGTTATTAGAGCTTTTTCTTAAGGACGGACTCGCAAACCTACTAAAAGTACTCTTAAATAGATGTACATGATTTGTTATAGTAAGACTCGAACTCGCATCATAAAAGATTAGTCATTTTAAAACTTTGGTACAGTTGAATACATGCTTTTTGGTGTTTATCCATCTATACATCTTGAATCCATGTGAAAAGATAATAGGAATTTTATGTTCTATTTCTCCATTACGCGAGTGTGTGCGTGTGTCTTAATACTCTAACTCGTTACAATGAAAATAAGTATTCAAATTTGTTATTTTTTTGTACAATACTTAAATTTGTTACTTTGCCCAAATCATATTACTCATTTGTGTAATTAACTCCAAAATTAAAGAAAATAAAAATGAGGTTAACCCAAACATTAACTATATTAAGAGGTTGTTTGGTAGACTCTTAATAAACATTAATAAATAGTTAATGTTTGGAGTGCGATTTTTCCTTGCGTACGTGTGAGAGCACTAAGGACTATAAATTTAGAAAAATATGGTCATCGATAGCTCGCAGCATCTCACAGGAGGTAGTTACTATTTAAATATAAAAGCGTAACAAATTGAAACTCAAAAGGGTTTAGTGGTTTTTTTTTGTTATATAATATTTCGTACCTATTTTTTTGATGTGTTATAGACATGTTTGATATTAGATGATATCGATCCATCAAATATTTTAAAGGGCGGTTCCGATAAATAACGAATATGCTGAATACACTACTCCTCAAATTGAATATATTACGTTCTCACATGAATATTTGCATTTTTATATTTATGAATAACGTATCACATCGTTTCTCATGTTACCACACTTCAAAACCCCAAAAATCTATATATAATATTAGAAAAAGTAAACGGGTTATTAATGTATTCGGCATACACAAAATCTATCAAGAGTTTATAAACGTTCTTAGGACTACAAAAACTTCTACTAATATATAGAAAACTTGCATCAACATAGATTGAAATATATAGTTTATTCGCATTTTTGAAGCTAATAAAAATGAACAACTTTTATGTACGTATATAACCTATATATGTGTAAATTATATGTAAGTTATACTATCTACGTACATGTAATTAAATATATAAAAAATTTAAAAGCATATGATGACAATACTTTGTGACATTTTATGTTAGTTTGATGGTTTTTAATTAAAAAAAAACATACACACCTGTAAATTTAAAAAATAAAGCCTATTGGTATTAGTTATTCTAATTCTTAAAATATTTATTATTAAACTTATAATCCTTTTGATCAGTTGTTGTAGTTTATAGTTGAATCCTCATTAAAGTATATAAAAACGAGTTGTTTTTCTTTAATCGCATGTAAATGTTCCCATGTAACTTTATTTTATATGTCCAAATAAGGATCTAAATGCCAAATGTATTGGGGAATCTTATTCAACCCCGATTTCTCTGGATACACCTAATATTATATTATGATATGATTGATCATGACCTGCAAACCGCAAAGAAGTAGCTTCAGACCAAGACGATGTTAGGTGACATGTGATGGGGTTCTAGATTCATACACAAGGCATTTAACGCCACTCATGGTCTGACACACTGAAAACTATAGTAAACTACAATTTACAAGTCAAGTAATGTATGTAATCTAGGATCCATATTTGATGTATGTCTCCATAACTTGTAAATTTGTAATAGCCGTGCACCATATCCATAAGATCCAGACAAAAGATGACTTCACCGCAAGTTCTGTGGCTTTGTTTACAGACACTAAACCTCGCTAGGTCAATTGAAATGTTCTCCATTATTGTTAACGTGCTTAAACTTTAAACTTCTCATAAATTTACTACACCTTAGTCATTCATATAATTTAGTGATCGAGTCGGATCTTTGGGTCTCGACCCATCTAAAATTAGAAAGAAAAAAAAACGATCATTAGTAATCTTGATCTTGACATAACTGTTAGCCCAGTCAACCGAAAGTGGACCTGTGTCACTTCTTCTATATAAGTTTTTATATCTGATGAGTATGTAAGGTATACCATCTTTATGTAGATCAGAAGCTCTGTGTTCCCTATTTAATGTCAAAGCGACCACCCTCACTTGAGATTGAAATCTATGATGTCCACTTATCTTGCAAAACAAAATTTAAAAAAAAAAAAAAATCAAGACCATCTGAATCATGTTACTAAGGAGTTATAAAGGATTCGCAATTTTAATGTATCACTAGAGGTGAGTCCCCCAAGGGATAGCTTCATGGTAAATAGTGTAATCCCCTACCAAGTGGAAATTGTTGTTTAAAAAAACCTAGATGTGATAGTTCTGGATTATTTACAAATAAATGAAACAATTTGGGTTATGTTTTAACGAGAGAAAGCAGTAAAATGAAATGATTTAGCTAAAAGAGAGAGAGTTGAAACTTGAAAGTATGTTAGAATGTTAAATATTCTTTAAGACTTTATTAAAAATGAAACGATTCACCTGTTACCCAATCCGTTGACCCGCCCACTTTACCAATTTAATGCATAACCAATGCTGATGAACAAGTGCAAGTCAAAAGATTTTCAACTTACCAGAGCTAGTTTTGTGTGTTTTGTTATTATAACTATCATCTATCATTTCTTTCACAATTTCATCAGATTCCAATCCAGCAATATCTTCTGTACAAGCTTGATCGTTCTCCTCAATTCCTGAGTTTGGTTTCGACTGCTTGTCAGCAGGGTCTACCGACTTCTTGTTCCCACTGAAGTTTTCTGTTGCCAGGGACAATTTTTGTGATTTTGTCATTAGAGTCGAGCAGAGGAAGAAACTTCAGCACTACTTATGAGTGGATAGATCCCAGTTAGGATTATAGTACTTTAAATGCTTGACAAATTAATTCATTATAACCTTCTTCTATCATGGAAAAGAAGTCATTTGCGGTCAACGCAAACCAACCTGTACTAAAGATTATCCATTTTGACCCAAATTCATTTTCATCAGTTACCTAACCCATTGACCCGCCCATTCTACCACTTCAATCCATAACCAATGTGGGACAGTCACATGTCGAAAGGTTTTTAACTTACCAGAGCTAATTTCGTGTTTTTTGTTATGATGATCATCATCTTTCGTTTCTATCAATATTTCATCAAATTCCAACCCAGCAATATCTTCTGTAAAAGCTTGATCTTTCTCATCGATTCCTGAGTTCGGTTTTGACAGTTTGTCATCAGGGTCTACCGACTTCTTGTCCCCACTGAAGTTTTCTGCTGCCAAGGGTAATTTTTGACTTTTTGTGATTTTGTCATTAGGGTCTAAGAAGAGGTGGATATTTAGACCCATTACCTATAAATGGGTCGATCCCACTTATGTTTCTATCTATAAAGGGTCAAATCAAATATAGTTAATCATTCTATACCAGTTATCTATAAAGACAAAAAGTGTTCTAGGTCAGATTTACTAGAAATTACCAGCTTTGACCCGAGTTTGTTTTGACCCATTACCTGACCAACCCTTTTGCAACCTCCTAAATTCTAGTAACTTTTCACTATTACCTGTAGAAGCTTCAGATGTTTTTCCGAGCCTAGCATCTGTTGTCTCATTGTTCATACCAGTTTCTTTTTTTAATGCTGATGTCACTAACTCTTTATCAAGGTCTAATGCAGAATATTCACGCATTTTGCTTTCTTGGCTCTCTGATACCAGTAACTGCTCCTCACTCTCTTTATCATAGCTCAATGGCATTTCCCCCAATGTTGTATTCTCAATTTCTAAGGTCGGATTTGATACGTATCTATCAAATTGTGATGGCTTTTCAGACTCCCATACTTTAAATTTATGTTGCTTGTTTTCTGTTGTTTTAACATCATTTTCCATGTTTGAAACAGGAGAGTTTTCAGAGGACCCGCCTAAGGGTATATATGGTTTTTTTCTGGGAGACTTGATCAAGTTTTGAGAAAAAATGGACTTGAAATCTGGTTTTGCGCGCACAGGAGATAGAACCATAACTCCTTGAGGACTTCCTGCACCCGGGGATAACAAATCTTCATTAGTTGGAATTTCAATCCTTAAAATTGGCCTTTTGTTGATCTCAAACTGATGCTTAAGATTTTCAATAGCATTGCACAGCTTGTTAATCACTTCAATATCTTCCCTGTACAAGTTTTAACACACTAAATTTAGAAGTAATAAAACAATAAATGCTAGAGGTGGAAATTTTTTAACATTAACTTTATTACAAATGGGCTGATTTGGGTTATGTTTTATTTCTAACTGTTAAACAAGTAAAATACAAAAATAACATAAAAGAGTATGGGTACGGGTAGAAGTAATAAAACAATAAACAACTCTTTGTTCCAGAGTAAGCGTCCAGTTTAAAATACGCAATTATTGAGAAACAAGGATGCAAAATTCCAGTGAAGAAATAATAAACTCCAAAAGGACAATGTTCAAAGATTCATAAGCTTCTTGAGTATCATAAGTTTGAGAGAATCATTTTTCAGCTTAGATAAATGATTGCTGTGCCTAAAAATCAACCTTACAAGAAGATCAAGACACATCCAAAATCGAAGGCAAATGCGAGGAGTGAAAAAATCTTTAAGCCATGTGTCAAACATTGAATGGAGTAGGCATAATTTGAGTTGATTTATTATAGATAATTACTCTTCAACTTATGAAACTGGGCCAACAAAACATAGAGGTTGTAGGGCATGTGGGTTGGATAACGAGTACACATTGAAACAAGTTATTTTCTAGCACGGGTCAAAGTATTGTCTTAACCTTTGAACGCCTTTTGTCTGTTTTCAAAAGTAAAGTTAAATGCTTTGCTTATTATTATACATAAAAACCTAATTGCTCGATAATCTAATTGAGCAAAATGGTTTAGGAGGTCGTAATTGTACGCATAAAATTGACTTGTGGCAACTTTCAACCCATTTGAACCTTTTGATTTGACCCTTATGAGATAAAACCCAACCTAATTAGACTCTTTCATAAGTTAATGAGTCAAAAGAGACACCTCCTCCCAAAAGTGAAGTTTAGCGAGTTTGTAACAAAATAATGAATCATATGATAAGATTATTAATTTGGCTGATTTTCATTAGCTACTTTACCAATTACAATCACAATCAAGCCTAATTGCTTATGTAATGAAAACATGGTTGTTTTCTAAATTAAAATGGGTATATTTTAAAAACAGGCCTGAAATTGTAGTCAACAACATCACGGATTCACTTTACCTAGAAGCATCATCAATTGCACCATAAAAGTGCTCTTTAATGTTATCCACTGCATTAAAGATGTTCATAACCTGCACAATTTAACTGCTGATTAAGGTATGAAGCAAATAATCAACCAATAATAACATTAAAATGCTGAGGTGGAACCACACCTTTGCTTCTGCTTCCAGGTATTCCTGCTCAATATTTACCCTTTGCTTGATATCTTGCAAGAATTCTTCATCTGGATCGATCATATACTGATATCTACAATAGACCAAACTCTAGCACATTAATATTTATTATAATTGATTGTGTATTTTTGAATATTTGGAGAACAAATGCCACTTTTAAGATGGCATTCACCACAATTTCTTAATTCTTTTTAGAACAATTTGAATGTATAAACTGATAAAGTGAGCATGATGAACCAATCACAATGTACCCATTCAAGCTCTGTAGCAGCTCCCTCAAATCGACAATGGCAGGCTCCAGTTGATCCTAGTAAGATTCAAGATTACCAATGCAGTTGGATTAAAAAATAGAAAAACTACGGTGATTATGATAAGAATTAAAGTACCTTATACGTAGATAAAATACTAGTAACCGCATTTACAATGTATGCTTCATGATTCTGCAATTGATCACTTAAACATGCCAGAATAAATCATAATCATTTAGTTTGTCATAAGATACATGATAAACCAGAAGGACTAATAAAATCCAAAATTCATTCAAAAAGTTCAATCTTATAGAGTACATACTTGACCTGCTTGTCAGTTTGATTCACAAACGAGGACTGGAAAGCCCAAGTAGATTCCAGAAAATTAATAAATGCATTACAAACATCTGCTTCTGCTCTATATGAAACAATTATTTTTGAGAGTTCATCTTCCTACACAATATCATTAATATAAGTATATACCACAAAGAGATATATAATGTTGGTAGATTATTAGAGGTGTCAACATGGGTGGGTTGAGTAACGGGCCAAAGTGTCAAACAGGCTGGGTCGGGTTGCACCTAGGGTTGTAAACAAGTTGAGCCGAACCCAAGCTCGCTTAGGCTCGAGCTAGGCTCGTTTTCGTTTTAGGAAGCTCGAGCTCGGCTCATTTGTAGTTTTATTTATAAAGCTCTAGCTCGGCTCGTCAGAAAATTTTCAAGCTCGAGCTTGGTTCGGGCTCGGCTCGTTTATTGTTAAATTATTAAATTTTTATTTTTTTATACTGACTTTTATATTTATTTATAATCATACTTTTTATATATAACATAATATGTATTATTTAACTATTTTTTTATCATAATAATATATTTAATAGTATAATTTATGTAAATATGTATTTATATATTTAATATGTAAATAAAAAAACTATATAAACAAAAAGCTTGTTTAGGCTCGCGAGCCGGCTCGAGCTCGATATCTGAAGCTCGGGCTCGGGCTCGGGCTCGAGCTCGAGCTCGTTTAGTAAACAAGCCATAATCTGAGCTCGAGCTCGGGCTCGAACTCTTTTAAGCTCGACTCAATTTGAGCTTTTTTCGTGCCGATCCCGAGTAGCTTGCAAGCCGGCTTGGCTCATTTACACCCCTAGTTGCACCTGCAAAAACTAGAAGTAATAATTTAATGATGATTACAAAAACAAGATTATTACAAGTATAATCTAAACAGTCAAACAAAACAATTTAGGAGGATGTTTGCATGAAACATACACTTCAAACAATTTTCATCCCATTCAACCGGTTTGACACATTTGATGTGTTCCTCTTTCCAGCTAAGTTTATATTATTTGACCTATTTGATATAAAACTCAACCTGTCCCCTAAATGTGATCTACCTTGAAGGATTTTAGGCTATGAAAATCACACCTTTTCCTTTAAGTGTAGAAAAAACTCATTATTATCTTCATTAAACTGTAACCGTTCTTCCCTGGCATTTTGAAGACGAGTTATAGCAGCAACCAATTTGCTATTAACCTAAACATGCAGTCTAATCAGACAAAACATGCGATAATGATGCTTATTAGAATTTTCTTGTTATTGAACAACTGATTACACTGTTACAAGATATTCTTTAGTTATTGTAGTGTTCGCTAAAACTCAAAAGAGGGAGAACTGATAAGGATATAATTATACTCAGATTACTTCTTCTGTCTGAAATTTGTTGTCCAATTACAAAAAGAAAATGATTAATTATGTTTTACAAATTTTTCTTTAACCCATAATTGCCATTACCAATCGATCTTGCTTGTTTTCCAAGTCAATGCATCTTAAATGCATTGCGGGTAAATTGACGTTCTCTCAAATAATCTGCACTAATTATACAATCTTAAATTGAAAATCATAACACTAATACTAAGAATTATCTAGAGAAAAGAATAATTATAAACATTGTTAATATTTGAAAACTAAAATCGAAAAGTTTATTATCCTAAACAAAATTTTTAAACAGCTTCTACAAATTAAGTGACAACTTTTAAAACATAACCATAGCTATGTTCAAAATAAAGTCTCACAAACTTATAATTGCAAAAAGAGTCGAAAACTTAAGCTGCAGAAAAGGGTCAAATATATCAAATTCACTCTTTGCTAATAGAATTAGCATCATAACATGCTCTAGTATTTTCTTCGTGCTTGTATTTCATTTGACAGACATTATGGAAGGGGGAGAAGGCTACCTGTCTCAGTTCAGCTTCAAGTTTGTCTCTTTGCTTTTCAATCACACTAATTTCAGCTTCCAAATCCTGAAAAATACCATGATATTCAGCCAGCTGCCTACCAATGTTCCCCATGAACAGGGTTTCTTGCAACTTGCAACACAAGAAACATTACACACTCTTATGATATTTAAAGTAAAAAGGCATCAATGGATGTACGGAACAATGGTTAGAACTCCACTTAATGCGTTACGCTTGCAATTATTGTTTTCTCTAGTTCTTGTCATTGTTTGTTACCAATTAAGTTTTCAGCTGGAATTACTACATGCCATATAATTTGATTGAAAAGATAGAACTCCAACATAATAGGAGAGTTGGTAAATTAAAAAAGGTTTGATTTGTTATCATCAATTAAATTTTAGTTGATTAGCAACATTTTTGGATATATCTTTTCATAGAATATGTTTTAGTCTTCTTGGCCCACCATGCCAACCATCATCATCATCACTTCATCAGTAATGTAACAAAAGCCATAACCTTTTTCTGATATTATCAAAATGTGTATAAATAAACATGCATGCAAGAAATCTTCTTCCATTGCTGGCTCAATATAAGAGTGTATTTATTATTATTGCTGAAAACCAGTAATTATAATTATGCAATCAATTGATGCAACAAACAAGCACATTTAATAAACTTTATAATAAGTTAATGGAATATATCTGTGCAAATAATAAGTAATTTCCAAAATACCAACACACCTTCTCAGTTTGGCTGACTTCACTGGTTCTTGTTACACAAAAAGTATGGATTTCTATTTTTTGTTCCCTGCCAAAACGTTAGTGATCATTTTACACTTCATTTTTCAGATAATATTAAGTAAATAGCAAGACAATTTACCACCGTTCACTGCACACATAATTCAAATCTAACATTAGTTCAAGTTCATAAAAGTTCGAGTGAACGATGCTAATTAGCAGCAAGTAAATTAACATGAAATATAAAATGCACAAAATCTAACTTTTCTTTGGGACCCATACAGTTAAATAAACACAAAGGCAAAAATAAGTGATAAAACAATTACCTATGCTCTAACATACGCTTTTCGGTTTTGTAGGCTGAATTGTGAAGCGATTCTAATAGAACTTTTAATTTATCAACCTGCACAATTATTAGATAATCAGACGAAATATAGGTCTTCAATAAAGTAGCAACAAAGCAGTATAAATACCCTAGTTCTAATTGGTGTCTTAAATGAGGCAGTAAATTCTTTTCATTTCATTTGTACTGATAAGCATAAGTCCCTTAAATACATGCATGTTTAATATTTTCTCTACCAGTACTAAAATGTGTCATAAATACACATAGAAGATTTGTCCTTGAAATTATTTGCCAATCTTGTGACTACACTGTGAGGAGATGTGGTAGTCATAAAGGCAAATATAAAAACAGAAAACAAGAAATATGCCAGATAGGACCTAAGTAAAGTTACAGATCTGCACTTCCTGTTATTGGATTCAGTTATTTGGCAGTAGAATCACTAATAATCCGGTAAATAAAGCCATTGGGTAATGGAAATGCATAATAATTCCAAAAAACAGAAATATTAGCTTTATATGTGTAGTGCGCACACACAAAAGAGAGAGAAAAATACATTCAATAACTATGATGACTAAGCTGATAGGAAGGATAACTGCCCTTACTTTTTGAGCATGAGTCTCAGATGTATCCCCTTTCTTCAACAATTTTTTCTTTTGTAAAAGTGACTTCAATCTGCAGCACAATTGAATGTGGGCAACAGATTCTTTTGCATCCTGCATCAAAAAAGTGTGTTTTTCATAGATTTGAGCCACTATCTACAGAGTTAGAGTATTTTGATATTCCAATAATCCCACTGAACATTCACCGATATTGCGAAATTAAATGCAAGTTTTCTATGCAAAACATTAGATCAAAGTAAAAGTTGTCGGAAATACAACAGTGTACATACAATTTCAAACAGGACAATCAAATTCAAAGGGTAAAATTAAACATGATTTAGAAGATTAAAATCGCGTCCATGAAAAAGCCACAAAATTGGGAATTTTACCATTGATAAAGTATTGTTCAAATCCAAAGTGTAAAACTAAACATGATTTGGAAGATGAAAAGCATGTCCGAGAAAAAGCCACAAATTCAGGAATTTACCATTAATGATGTATTTTTCATTGCTTCAGACGAACTCTCACTGCCCTCACCATCAGATATATGGCATTTTATTCTATTCAAGCTTTGCTGTATTTGTGAGATTTCAGTATCTACTCTGATGGCAGATCAAACAAGGAAGAGATATAGTAATAGTTAGCAATTATACAAAAGTACGGGTTTATAAGGAATAGCTTAATCAAAATTAACTTAGCAGATTATTTAAAAAGAAAAGTAAAAGAAGTAATAATCAGAAAATTACAAACAAGTAAAATAAACTGCAAAATTAGGCAGTTTTTTTATAAATTTATCATGTAAAACTCATATGAAAAACACTTACAAACCATAATAGACTCTTTCTTGGCTTACCTTGCCACATCAGCAGTTACTTTCAGCCCAGACACTGCAGTTTGAGCAAAATGAAGCAATTCTTCCCTCCTTACCTGTGACAAGTTGTGGGGTGGTTAAAATCAACCCTGTTGATTAATCAAGTTCAAAGGGGGCTAACTGCGTATAAAGGTAACCAACTTTGGTCAAAATATCTGTTTTGGGAAACCAACTCTTCTAGGCCAAAAAAACATAAAAGTTCCAAAAATATTAAAATTAGGTAAAACAATTATCTAAGGTAATCTAATCCAGTAACCTGTCAAATGATGATGTGGCATGTAGTTGATGTCTGTGTACCTTTTCACCACATTGACTTAATTTCAACATGTTAAGTGGCTTTTAAAAACTGGTTCTCTTATGTTATTACCTTCAACCAAATATTTTGAAACTGTGATAATTTTTCCCGGCCTGGAAATAGTTGGTTACCAAAAAAAGAAATCTGACCAAAGTAGGTCACCGGTTATGCATTTAGGCTTAAGCCCTTCATATAAGTGTCCAAGTGATAATATTACCAGCATTTCATTATCATAAACTGAAAATGCTTTTGCCAGGTCTTGTATATTTTTCACGAACACATCATGGACTACCCTCCCTCCTGTTAGACACAACCTACATCCAGAGAAAGGGCAAGATAGTAAATTCACTTGATAGTTGATACCCTAGCTTTAGAAGAATATCAAAGGCATCAAATAGATCTCAATTTGCGAATGCTAAACATTATGCATAAACAAAAAATGGATTGGGCTCCAGAAGCCATAATATGAAGAAGAAGAAAAAAAGAACATCCAGAATACAACAAAACCAAAATAATCGGGATAGTGAGAATTGGTACCCATATATTTCATGCAGTAACAAGACTTCCTCCTCACTTGGCGCAACAGAAATCTGATTCATACAAAAGAGTGAACCTGCGGTTAAGCTCCATGAATCAGCATATACAAAACAACTTACATGGTTTTAAAAATAAAACTATTATCAATAAATCATAACTTTAAGCCAATTATTGGTGGCTGTATGTCACAGACTTATATTCATGCTAGAGAATGAATTGCTTTGACTTATACTTACCATAGACATTGTCATGCCTTCAAGAGCTTGACTCTGAAGAAAAGCATCATGAAAATTCATGGGTACATTACCAAGATCAGGGTCATAATTTAAAATCTGTTGAAAGAAAAAAATATAACAACATATATATCTATAAAAGAAATATAAACTTACAAATAAGAAATCAAAATAAGAGTGACAGTACAATATCAAACAAAACAATAGAGTGCCATGTAGATTGATTTGGGATAGTCTGGAGTGGAGTGTAGAGTGTTCCCCGTGAGAAATATATAGACATAATTAGGGATATGCATGATAGGACTGAGACTAGGGTATGTGGGCCTGTGGAAGGACTGATTTCTTCTCTGTAGAGGTAGGCCTCCACCAATAGTCCGCGTTGAGTCTCTTTCTTTTTGCAATAGTCTTGGAAGAGTTGTTTAATTGTAATAAGACCTCGTTTCATTTATTGTCCTATTTCTGGTGTACCCTTTTCATTTACATTAAAAGACAAAATGGTTTCAAACACAAAAAAAAATGTAATGCAAAGTAAAAAAAGCAAGAAGAGTACATGGCCATATGCCCGTAAGAGTATATTCATACAAACCTTGTTTACATATGACATCATACAAATACACAACTGAATGCAGTAATAACAGGAAAAAGGATGCCCTCTTTCTCACTTACCATAGCAGACTCTCCAGGAGAAACATTCTTATCAATTGACGTGTGAGGATCTTTAGATGTTTTCCCAGCATTTTCAACTGGACTTTGATTTAGTTTTTCAGATTCTCTTAACGCAAATAACCACTTTTTTAGCAACTGAACTCTTTCTTCCCCTTTACAAGAAACAGAAACTTCTTCAAGTCTTTTAGCTGCATCACTAAAGCTTTGTATGTTCTGAGGAGCCTGTTTTTTAACAGTAACAATGTTTTATTTCTTTCATTTCAGTATTAATGTTGCAGCTACCAAAATCAAAAAAACGATGTGACAAGACAATGCAATTGATGTGCAAAATGAGCAATGGTGATATCATAAGTTGGATTTCATGATTAACAGTTAGCCACACATATGTCTAAATGTCTAAGAATACTTTAATCTATACAGTTGTGTGTTTAGCTTCCAATTTGGATTTCATAATTGATATTTGGGCACACAAATCTCTAGACGCTGCTATATTTTACATATGATTATATGAACTACAAAGGTCTCCAAATGTAGGCACTATATTTCAAAACTAACAAATTAAATCCAGCCTAAATATACATGATTTAAGTTATGACCATGTGCATTCAAGTATAACCAGATCAATGAAATAATCATCTAACCTATCAGGGATGAAAATACTAACTACACTCAAACTAATACCTAATCTCTTATAAACATTTGCATTTGCTGGTATCAATTTGGAGTGATATACTGATATACGCATGAACACAACAGAATTCTCCCTGATCTCTATGTTTCCAACGTAAAATCAATCTACGTATACAACACAACGAAATAAACATTATGCCAGTGGTTACAACTTACAAACTTACAATGCGATTTCAAATAATACACTGATATACGCACGAAAACAACAGAATTCGCCCTAATATCTATGTTTCTACGATAAAATCTATCTACGCATACGAAACACAAAACAAACATTAGGTCAGAGGTTACAAACTCACAACACGATCTGGCGGCATAATGGCGGCACCGGAGACAGAGTATCCGGCGTGGTGAACAACGCTGTCGGTGTATGTACGGACGGCGGCTCTGAAAATGGCGGCACCGGGGACTTCGGCCGCTTTGTGCATCGCCGATCGTATCCATGACATGTGAAGGTGTTTTCTTCTACCACCACCTCGATCGTGATAACGTGAAGGTTGCAGAGGTTGAATGATGTGATGAGATTGATCGGAGGAGAGTGGCGGAGTGCGGTGGCGGAGATATTTGACGATGGAGAATACGTCAGAGATTGGGAAATTTGGTGTTTAACGTTTTGTTCGTTCGTTCGTTCGTTCGTACGGTTAGTTTGCCTCTTATTTCGCTCTCGTTTATTTGTATGGTGGTATTTACCGATTTGCCATTCCACCCAAGCTCGTTGTTGTTGAAGCTTTTGCACGTAGACCCCTGAAGACTACTGCTTTTGTCAAATTTAACCACTTGTTCGTATTTATGATCGTAGGGTCATATGTTGTATATTTGTATTCTTTACGCATATTATGCAAGGATTAGGGTGTAAATGAGAAGCCTTGAGTGTATTCAACGTTGAGTGGTTGTAATGAAAAAGAAAAAAAATGTAAATTTGTTTTCAAGGTCGGTTTAAAGTTTAATGTTTTTTAAGGGTCCAGCCAAACTGAAAATTTATGATCTTTTAAAAAAAAAATAATTAAAACTCTTTCTCATTTATCTTATGGCTAAAACCAAAACACCTAAATCTAAATTTTGAACACTCAAAATGAGCCTATCTCAAAAAGTAATTAAACAATCAAAAACAATTCGGAAGGAATAAATTTGTACTCCTAACTCACTGAACAAAAGAAATATGCCACTAAACAAAAGAAAAACCTTTGAAACTAACCTTGATAATTGATTTCTTAAAAAAAAGGCAAAAAAGAGATGATTGGTGATCGACTATTCAAACTCACACAATCACACCATCTGATTTATTATCACTGTCAGCCGCCCGTCATTAGCCAAGTCGACCGAGAATCGGCCGTTCTTCGGATCAGTCGATCACTGATCATAGCAACAGCGGCGGAGATTGAACATCCCCGTAGGGGGGCGAGGGTGAAATTAATTTTTTTAGGGGGGATGAACTCGATATTTATACAAAAATTTACACTACCGGACCAAAAATTTACACTAACGGACTAAAAATTAACACTACCGACGGAAAAAGAGCCCCCCCCCCCGGCCCCCACTATCCTCCGCCCCTGCGTAGCGATGGTCAGAAGGCACTCCGGCAAGATTAGATCAGAATAATTTTGAGTCGCTGATGAATGATAATCATAGTGTTGGTTAGAAAGTCTTTCAATCGATAGGTTCATAAGTTTTGACCTTTTAATTCTTTGCCTTAACATTTATTTAAATGATATCCGCAACCACTTAGATTAGTGAAGTACTTGAGCCCATTAATAATAAGACTAATATAGACTTTTTTTAAAACAAACTAGGCGCTCTTATTTTTTAGGGGTCTCCAAACTCAATGCATCATAATTAATTCATAAAAGTTAGCCTTGCGTGCAAGACATGGTATGTTTTATATTTGTATATTATTATACTAGGTTAGTCCCCGTGTATTACACGGATTGAATAAATAAAATATTAAGTAATTAGTATTAAAAAATTATGCATTATAAGATCATGATTGAAGATAAAATATGTTTATAATTATGTACAAATAGCTATTCTAAGTAAATAAATAATTATGTATTTTTCTAAACTTTTGTTTTAAAAAAAATTGTGATTTTTAAATATTTTGTTTTAAGAAAAATGATAAAAAAAGTTTGTTGTATTCTGTATTATATAAAATTCTTGTTTTTAAAAAGTGTGTTTTTAATAAAAAACAGGTTTTTAATTAATTAAATTATACATTTTTAATTTGAATATGGTACGAGTAATATTATTAGTATTCAATATTATTATTAACAACATAGAGAAATGAGAAAATAAAAATAACGAGTCTTACAATTGTTACACACTTATTTTAGTTTTTTTTATAAATAGATGGATAGGTTAAAAACCATTAATTAAACGGATTTAGTAATAAACACGAAGAGTTACAGTATAATATTTTAATATAAAATATAATTATAGTTATATATACGTAATAGTTCAAGAAATAAAATAATTATACTAATTTTAATTCTCTTATCTAAAAAGTGTCATATTTAAACATTCGTTTTAAGTTGTTTTTTTAAATATTTTTTTATAAAAGTCTTGTTTTTTAAAAATGTTGGTTTGTAATGATTCTTGTTGTTTCAATAAGACAACTTTTTAAAAAAATTCACTTGTTTATAACTTTTTTAAAAAACAAAATGATTTGAAATATTTTGTTTAAAAAAGGTTTAGTGTGTTAGAAAATTTCATATTATATAAAATTTTAGTTTTTTTATCATTTAGATTTTAATTAAAAGATGTGATTTCTAATTTCCTCAATAAAATCTATTTTTAAAAAAGATAGTTTGATTTTAATAAGAGAGATAAATATAGCAATTAATATAATTCATTTTTAATAAGAGATAGAAATTTGTTTGATATTTAAATTACTATAATACCCTTTTGAAGAGAAAATTGATATGTGCATGTCAAGAATGACAAGTGGCAAAAAAATGAAATAAGAGAATAACAAGTAGCAAAGAAAACCTTACTTTATTAGAGGTTATAGACTACGTTAGTAACTTGTATGCTACAGGGTTGAATAGATATTTCATTTATAATATTTACTTTAAATAAGTCCCTACATATTTCTTAAATACGTTTCACAACGAAAATAACATATAGAACTTTGCATATAAACAATCATAAACTATTAAAAAAGTAAAAGTTTTAAAATTGAAACAAAAAAATTTTCTTGAAATAAAGAAATATGATTTAATTGTTGAAGAAAATAAGAAAATTATAATTTGATTACAAAGTAAAATGAGAAAAAAAAGAAGATATTATTAAGTATAGATATTAATAGGAGAGGGGCGGGAAAACAATCTTAAGAATGCATATAAACATGACACATATCTCAAAAGTTACTCTGTTATTAAATATTAGCTTTTAAATAAATAAATATTAAATATAATAAAAAATTATTAATTATAAATTATATTCTAAGATAAAATATGATTGAAATTATATATGAGTAAGAACTATATGTAATAAAATAATAATATTAACTTTTTAAATTTTTTATTTTTTGTCAAAATAAAACTTAAATATTTTGTTTCAAAACAAACTGTTTTAAAGAAATGTCTTCCTTATCATAGCTCTCAAATTTTATTATTTTTTGTTTGCAAAAAAAATTACTTTTTAAAAACACTAATTTTAATATATTTCTTATTTTTTAAAAAGTTTGATGTTTTAAAAATATTTATTACTTTATAAAAATTTGTTTCTTTAAAATAATATTACTAATGATTAATATAATTACTTAATAAGATAGTGAAGCAGGAAAATTTTGATGAGAAGAAATGTAACGATGTCACGTGTCCATATTATTTACTCTTTTATTAAAATAGATGGATAAAAAATAAAAGATAGAATATAAAAGATCGGGGATAGAAGATTTCGTGTTTAAACAGCCAAATATCATCATTTGATGTGAAATATTCATGTGGTGATATCAAATTTTGATGGACGCTCACGAAACAAGATCTATCTCGTTTCATGGATGCACGAACTCATACAAGTACTTTTGTTTACTAGTTGCATGTTGCGACGGCATCGTACACGACGTGTAAAGTATAGATTTAAATCAACCCTGACTCATTTGCAAAATAAATTTATGTTGAAACGTAAAATAACTCGAATTTATACTATTAAATGAAATGTTTTATATTTGACCCAACTCTTTTCCGAATAAAATTTATGTCGAAACATAGACTTACAATCACACCGACTCGTTTTCTAACTAAATTTACGTTGAAACTTAAAGTAAATAAAAACATGTTATATTTGACTTGAAAGGGAGACAGAGAGACATGTTGTGGCTACATCGGTGGCCCTGAGAGGGGAGAGGGTAGGTGGATGACTACCCAAGATACAATCTCCTCGGGGGGCGTTAATAAACTCATTAACAAACACTATTTAACCTATAGAATTTTAAGACCCATTAACATATTAATTTGTTTAATCTGTTATCATTTATCTCATCTAAACTTATTTAAAAAATACTAGGAGATTCTCACAATTCCTTTAACTAAATAAATTAAACTATTATAAACTATAACATTTTAAACTTACATGAACAGTAGTTTACCATCCTACATGCATATAGTACAACTAAAGACATGCTTATTTTCTTTAGAGGCCATTCTTCTTCCACGTCTTCACGCACAACCAACTTCATCCTTATCCCGGCAACGCCTCTCTCTCTCTCTCTCTCTTGACTATAATGCGTTCTTCATATCAAGAATCTCAAAAGATGAATCTTCCTCATATAGATTGAACCCATCCTACAAATATCTGGTGCGGTTCTATGGCACATGATATGTTAATCGTTTGGTAGATTTGATGTAAAAATACCTCATGATAACATGGAATCAACTCAAATTCATACAAAACTCAAAACTATGGCACATGATATGTTAATCGTTGTTAGTGGAAATCTCACTTGGCATCATTTAGCATTTTAAAGTAACCAGTAGGTAGTATTGTGGACCCCTTACGATAAGCATATAAGTAGACTTGTGGGAAAATCTAAATATTGAAGTTGTTTTTACTTTTTTTTCTTCTACTTAAAGGTAATTGCTAAACTAGGTGACTCTATGATCAGTTTACATTTAATTTGATCAGTTTTCATTAGTCTTTAATTCAATCAGTTTTAGAAATCATGCAGGAAAATGTTTAGCATCAGTTTTTATATGACTAAAATCCAATTAATTGTTTGATTGAATTATGCATTGCCTATGTTTGGATTACAAATAATCATTTTTGTATGTGTAGTTTGTTCACAGCTTGGTTCGTTCATTGTTTTTTGTTTCAAACTTTGCTCACTTATATGTTGTTTGCTTGAGTTCTTGGCTTCAAGTTTTGATCACCTATATGTTGTTTTTTTGGGGTTCGGGAAACAAAACTAAAAGCAAATGGATACGTCAAACCCAATGAAACTGATAATGATTGAAGATAAGCAAACGGACGATAATACTTAATTTTATTTTATTTGATAAAAATTGTTACTTTGCAGCTTGAAGAAGAGGAATTTACACTTAAATAAATTGTTACATGTAGGAACATTGCACAAGAACACCGGAGCTTGGAGGAAATCCTGATTCCTGACTTCCTACCATCACCTGCTGCATTAACGGAAGTATACTTGTAGTGAAATTAGTTATGATTAAACAAACGAATACGTCTATAGTTATTTGAAATTCGTTGCTCTAAAATGTCCAAGAGATGGTAATAAAGCAGAGTCCTTATGGGTAATCTGTTGAGTTTTGTGTGGTGTCTATTTTCAGTTTGAATAGAGTTCTTATGACTAATGGAAATCTCCGGTGGATTTGGGGAAGGGATGATGCACCCTATTGACACCGAAAATTTGAATCCAATGTTTTTACATGTCGTATTAAATAATTTTATCTTATTACTTTTCCTTTTGACAGTTTGTTTCTGGGTTTTGTTCAAGAAAATGTGTAAATCTTTTTTTTTCAATTGTTCATCATGTTTCTTCAATATCATCATGTTTTGGGGTTTGGCTCTTATTTCGCCTACATGATGGATTTCAAGAAATAACAAATGCATCGAAGACTAGAGGTCTCGTTTTTTTTCATTGTCTTATTTGTTCATTATTATCGAGATGCTATCAAATGACTTGAATTTTGTATTAAACTGGATAATCACTATCCAATTCTTTTCTGTGGTGTGAATGGAATTGTTGCCCATGAATTTATGTTGATTTGAGACCATTGAAAGTAATGCAGAAGTCTAACAAATAAGATTAATCATATGTCGTTTATTTATAGATCTAGTGACTAACCCAGTTAGGTTTTCGATTTGCAGTAATAATGCAAACTGTACGTTTTCTATTTGGGGTTGTTTATACCTTCCGGTGGTCATCACAACTTATTTACAATTCGACATTATAATTTTAACTTTAGTCAGTTAAACTTTTTTTTAACACATTCCTTTAATAATGTTGAGTGCTGTAGATTGTGAATTTATGATAAATCTTTTGATAATTGATAATATGTTTTAAATGCTGCAAATCCTTTTACAATCTTCTGATATCATTCTGATGCTGTTGATCATCATCATCTTCATGGCTTTCATTGTTATCAAGGTGCACTCGAGTCCATTAATCTTTATATTCTCGAGGCCATTAATCTTGACGTTCATCATAATAGATTAAAATCAAAAGAGTGTCGGCCCAGACCCCGGTGGTTAGGTGCCTCTCATTCCAATTTCATCCGGGTCGGGTTCAATCCCTGTTAACGCTCTGTTTGATTCCTTTTTATTATTTGTTTTTGTTATTTTTATTTAATTTATTTTTTAGTTTTTTTAGTTTTATTTTCTTATTTTCTTTAATTTTTTCTTACTATGTAGAGACATTTATTCTCTCATTTAACGTTATAAATTTTAACATCTCCGTTGTATCGATGTTTGAAAATATACAACGGCGATTTACGACTACACCTACGGAAAAAAAGATAGGTAGCCCCGTCGTCTCGCGCGGGTTGCCAATACTAGTTTTGTTAAAATACTCATTTCAAACTTAAAATGACTACATAAAAGTTTTAACTTTGTAATTTTCAAAAATCTGAGGACCAAACGTACTATCCGATCAAACTATAAGAATCATTTATGTAATTTTCTCCATAATTTTTTTTTATTTTCTCCTCAGTTAAGTTAAATCTAGATAAAACAGAATTCGAACCAAATTTGAACTTTTGAATTCAAATCGGATTTTGCTTATCTAAAATCAAATTAGTTCAAACTCAAATCCAGACTTATACATATAAACTTCGAATAAAAAAACCTTATAAGAATTCGATGAACACCCTTAATAGCACATATTGACGTCAAGATTCAGGTGCATTCTATCGAAGTCGGAAAGTTCAAACATTTTTCCCGTGATGTCAGAGCTCGTTTTCCATCCGACTACAATCCATTTTACGCAGGATTCGTTAACATATACTACACGAAAACAGGGATTACAAAGAGAAAATCTTCATAACTGACTGACCCAAGGGCGTATGTTTTGATATACAAACAAGAACTTAGCATACGAATCAATGTTTTGTGACCACAACAGTAGGGCGAAAGACCCAAGAGCCTGGAAATGAACGAGTGAAACTCGATGCACCGCTCACAAGTCGACGTCTGGTAATGGCATTCTCCAGTAATTCCATGAGTTATAATCTTCCTGCAAAAAAGTACCCAAATCAATGCTTGCAAGTTGTCTCAAAGACCAAAAGATAACAATAACGGTCGAGTTAATAATGATTAAACGGAGGCGGATCAACATGACCCGACCCATAAAGTATTTTCTCAAAAAATTTATGTTGTAAATAACTGACTTGACCAATAAGGTATGTCTCCAAAATTATCTTTTGTAAATAACCAACACGACCCATAACGTATTTTCTCCAAACTCGTCTTTTGTAAATAACCGACCCGGCCCATAACATATTTTCTCGAAAATTATTGTTTGTAAATAACTCACTCGACCCATAACTTATTTCCTTAAAAACTATCTTTTGTAGAGATAACCAACCGGACCCATAAAGATTTTCTCCAAAATTATCTTTCATATATAACTAACTAGTTTGTTAGATATGAGTACAAAACCTGTATTATTACCATTAATTGCGTAAAGCAATTTAGAAGGTTGAATGCACTGACGTATATTTTTTAGCAACAAATTAGGCCCGTTTGACCAGTTAGAGATAGAACAAACTCGAACCTGCTCAACCATTGATGTTGGAGGGAACATATCATTTACTAATGTGTGCAAAGAGGTGTATGACTTCCCCTTCATGTCGACCCGATGACTAACGGCTACCTCACCCTGAAGATTCAAGTAAAAAATTTGGTTAGAAAAAAAAAACTCGGAATTAGACTAAACTGCCCTAATTCAGGTTCTAATTTTCCAATTGGTCAAACAGAAATAGTCAACCAGGGAAAGAAATACCTTAGGATTAATTATGAAGATTTTACCCTTTGGAATCCCGATTTTCCTGTAACTAAGCTCATCGGTGTCTCGGTTACCGAACCCCGCATAGAATGGGTTGTAGTCGGATGGAAAAAGAGCTTTGATATCCTGTGGAAAATGTTTAAAGATTTAAAATTAACAATCAAGTGGCCGAATCCGCGGATAATCAAATGAGAAGAACATATTGTTTGATTCGCGCATACTTACTTCTAAACACGCGATTTTGAATTCATGAGGTGCTCTTCTAATAACTGTCACAAGGAATAAAAATATGTTTGATTGTGTCACAATATTCTATAAATATGTTTTAACAAGTAATATTGAAGCAGGTAAATTTAAAACATACCCTCACGGTACAATGAAGGAAATAAGCCATCAGGTGAAATAACAACTGGGCCATTGGGTAAAGCTTTCCCATCCTACAGAAATGAATTTATTGATGATTTATCAGCACATTTAGATGTTTTCAAACGATGAAATATCAATGAATATCTTATGAATAATGCATGAGTACCTGCTTCAGATTAATGAGGAAATTTCTAGTGAGATATGCTTGAACAATTGCACGAGCACTTAGAAACAGTAATTGATATCCATTTTCCTGCACATTGAAAATCAAGGCATTTCCTGAATATTCATATGTAGTGTAAAACACAGCTTAAATGAAATACTAGAGGATACAAAAAAAAAAACAGGCAGGCTGGGTCATGGGTCAGAACGTGTAATTTTTGTGTGGAACGGGTCGGTTTGAGCCAAAAACAGATTTTGTCCAAATTCTTTTTATAGAAGAAATGTGTCAAATATGATTGCAAATTAATATTTTTTTCAATTTTAATCTGATTGTTGAATAAATCAATTCAGGCGGGTTTATGCACTGAAAAGCACTTTGGGGGGCTGGCAGCCCGCTCAACCCAATTGGCTTAATCTTCCTATTTTACACATTTGACCTGTTAGAGATAAAGAATAATCCTAATAAATCCATCCGTAAGTAAATGGGTTGAAATTGTCCATTAAGAGAATTATTATGTGCCATAATATATATTGAAACCGAAAACACTATGAGAGAACAGATACCTTTATAGCAGAGAAGAGCCGAGCGACCCCGGATTGAGTCCAATCCTTTCCAACTAAGGGCATGAACTGACCAAGAACATCCGACCTACAAGATATTATATACAATTAAGCCACATGAAAGTGAAATTATAGAATCTGCAGCAGTAAGGTCATGAGCTTAATATAGTTTACTTTGTGATTGTCCCATCAACATCTGATATCACAATTCTTGCATTCCACTTCCATAAGTATATATGAGCATCAACCTACATAAAATATTACACAATTCACATAATAATAATAAAAAGGAATTGAAAGTAGAGAAGAGAGTAATTTGGTAAATCAAATTTATAAATATAAATAATAATAATAATAATAATAATAATAATAATAATAATAATAATAATAATAATAATAATTATAAAAACCTTTTGAACTCCTAAAACACGGGTTGAAAAAATAAACGAGACCATGTTTTGCCCATCTTTTAAATTCAATGATGATATTTGCTCAGTAGTGGGAACTTGGGTCCTAACAAATTGCTTTTGTGGAGACTGGGAAGCTGTTGGGGTTGTTTCTACGGCTTGTGGGGAATCAAGAAATGATTCTGAATCAAGAAAAACATCTTCACTCGAGATGTTACTATTATTATGATCAAGTGTTTTAACCCGTCTAAAAGGGATGGGCCAGAGCTGCCATATACGGCCCGATGGAGTTGAAACGAGCCCAGTGCCTTCACTGGGGCCACTTGAGTCTACAGGAATTGCATCCTTGGGCTCAACAGGCATTTCTAGCCCATATGCAGCCATTCCAAGAACAATGTGAGCAACTTTGTTCCATGTAAAGTATTTATCTTCAATCTTGACTACTAAGCTGTCATTTTTAATAATTGATGCTGCACAAATTTTAAATTCTTCCTCGGGTATGCGGTGGGCATCAAAGGTTTCAGAAGCTGTACTCAAACCCATACCGGGACGAAGCAAATTCCCACAAAGAGAGATCTCGATCCCTGAAATATAATTAATTTAGAAAATATCATTTTAGTTTAGATCAATTTGGACTATGGTATATCTTTAAGAGGTCAAACGGGTCGAAGTCTCCCAAAACATATCTTTAGAACATACAACCTTATATACTTTTTAATCCAAACCTAGATTATTGTTCTAACAATATATTTTGTAATCAAATGTAACATACAATTTATTAATAAAAAGAAGTTTCACCAAAATTTGTTTGATGGCCAACCCAACCTGACAAAAACTGTTTTGACCAGAACCCATTATGGCCCATTACCCAACCCAACCACCACTCCATGTTTCCACCTCGACATAATTCCAATTTATACAACATCATCATAGTGACCCCTTATTCAAGCCCCCCACCCAACCATCACTTACTTGCTCGTCTCGGTCCATCAAAATTTTCATTATCATCAAAATTTGACTGAGGCTCCTCGGTTACAGATGTGGTGCACCCATCTTCAAATTCAGGCCCATATGGACTATTTTCGCCCCGTTCAAATTTTTCACCATCTTGATCTTTAACAACTTCAACAGAAACTTTATGTTCAGTATCCAGTGAATTCACCCCTGTAAATCCAGTTTCAACTTCTAACTTGATAGACTCAACTCTTTTGACCCCCTCGTCACTTTGAACCTCTAACTTTAAAGATTCCATGTTTTCAGCCCCTTCACTTTTATTTCCTACTTGTGATTCTTCAACATTTACTTCATGATCACCGCCATTTTCTTGCTTTCCCAAATCGTTTAGTGCCAAACGGCTCTTAAAAAAATCTTCTTTCTTTACATCAGTCGGTGAATCATTAACAACACTTTTTATAGATAGTTCTCTCTCTAAATTCACTATGCTTTGAGTTTCATCACCTTTATCATTTGATCTACTAATATTACTTAAATATTGAGCCCATGTAGATTCATTACTTATATCCAAATCACCTTCAAATCCCGTGCCTTCAATTGGGCCCAAATGAAACTGAGGTGTGCTTAATTGTACGTTTTCAGTATTTTCCTCTGTTGATGTTATGGGAGCTGACAAAATCTGACCATCTACGCTGAACAAAACAACTTCAGAACTATTTGACTCCACATCATTTTCTAAATTATCAAACCGATTAGACCCAAATTCCGACAACTCAATTGAACCATCTAGAGACGATGATTGTTCACCTTGAAATTCATAAAATCTTTTTTCACCATCAGATTCTGTACTCTCTAAATGCTCATCTTGAAACTGAACCTCTACATCATTGTTTTTCTCGGGGGCAAAATCATCTTTTCTAGACTCTAATAAACTGGAAGAATCTTTCACATCACTCTCTGTCTCGGGGGCAACTTCTTTGATAAAATAAGCTTCACCCGAATTATCAAGATACATATGGAAATCGGCTTCAACCCCATTAACTTCTATTTTTACAATTTTTTCCGCCCCTTTAAGAACACCTTGAAATTTTCCAAACCTAACATACCACGGGGTGCTCCTAAAAGATCCATCTTGTTGTTGAACCACAATTATGTCAACAGCTCCACCAAAAGGGTGAAAAGGGGTTGCAACAGAATATACACTTTGAGAAAGGTAACTTCCCACTCTACTAATCATTTGGTCTTTCTTTTGGTCAAAAGTCAAACCCGAATGTTTGTTAACTTCTAGTTTTAGTTCACCCAAAACTGTTGTCTCTTCGATATCACTTTAAATTAACCTAAAAAATCCGCTTTGGATTATTCTAGAAGTAGAAGAAGTATGATGTCTCAGCTTCTTGTACTATGGTCTGGATCAAGATATCTGCAGGCAGTACAAAGATTGAAAAAAATTAAATGTTTAAAAGCACACTTATCAATATTACAAAGTGATTAAGTGATAACTGTGACTTAAGAGTCAGCAATAATCGGTTTGTAGTGTTTCGATAAATGCTTGTGCTTAGAAAAACACTCAACACCACTAAACGATTCCCCTGAACCCCTAAAAGCGTAACCATACAAAAATCCAGATATATGATGCCCGCATAACCGCTATTTAAGAGACTCATTAGAGTTAATAAGTGTACTAAAACCCTAAGAGAAAAAGAATTATAGTTAATAAGCTCAAATAACTAAACAAACTAAATGACAACTGACAAAAACTTAATGATAAACTAAACCAAAAACTTTTAAATGATGTCAAGAAACCCATACCGAAACACACTGATAGAATTTTGTCAACTGAAGAATTTGACTTCCATTTGTTGATCCAAGAATTAAAGAATCACATTTGATATTGATACACGAATATACACATAAACCAAAAGAAACTGTAGGAAACAATTCGATGAACGCAAGATTCAAACCACCCTAAACCAAGAACTGAAGTTGATTAGCATCAACAACTAAAGAAACCAATATGAAAAACGATACAATGAACTTCAATTTCAAAAAGACTTCAAGAAACCCAAACTGATCTAAGTTCCTTTGATTTCAGAATCGTTACAAAACATTCAAAAACTCAAACAAAATGCAAGAGATGTTTCACTGAACCTATAATAACAATCAAACAACAGAGTGAACAGTCATTGATGTCGATCAAAATCACATTCAAACTGCAATCAAAACCCTAAAAACACGAATCAAAGTTGATAAATTCAAATAACTGCAACTACCCAGATGAAAAACGATCAAGAAAACTCAGATTCTAGAAAGAACTTGAAGAACCCATGATGAAACTTACAGATACAGATTCGTCAAAGTAGAAAAAATTTGACTTCAACCCAAATCCACCACAGATTTCTTCTTCAAGAAATTCGATTTTCCCCCTTTTTCCTACGTGAAAGTTGTTGTGAGATACTGGCGATGTTACCGGAGATGGGTTTAGTTGTTTTATGTTTATATGTGGCTTCAAGTTTAGACTTTGGGTTGATTGTCGGATTTGGGATATCTTTGAGATGTCAAATATTTTGACCAAATTCTATAAATAGACGATCTCACCGTCAGAAGATGAGCCCAACGTTTAATGACCTTATTATTATGATAATTTGTGGTAGTTCTTTTATTATTTTTTTTTCTAACTAGAAAGAATGCAAGTTGTGCGGCTCACTTTAAAAGTTGTATATGAAATAACAAGTTGTAATTCATGCATAAAAATCAATACAATACTGTAGTTAAAAGTTGTCTATTATCTAGATGAATAGATAATAGCTTAAAACCTAAACATGTGTGAATATGTAGTGATCCAAGAGCGAATGTATCGATTACTTTGTTAGCGAATGTTGGGTGACCGTGTAAATAATGTATCACTGGATATGTTTTGTTTTAGAAACAATTAACGTAAATACCCTCTAAACTTACTTTTAAATTTATATTAATGTCGATAACTATAACCTTTAACTAGTTAAAGATAAAACACATGTATTACACACTTTAATACTATTAGGTTACAAACATTTTGGTTCTTAAAGGATATGTAATGATGCATTTAAAGTATTGGTGAACAAGAGTTTGCACATGAAGATTATACCAAAAATCTATTTTAGTACACATGTAACAGATAACTAGCATAAACTACTCGTAGCCCAAACTTTTGAGGGGCCAAAAAAAATTACTGTTAAATACTTGGCGTCAATAAACTTACTATTATATTTGTTTTAGAGTGGCGTAATAAATTACTTGATATTCAAAAACCCAATAACATATTCTAGAGAAGACCCGATCAACCCGGTTAAATTTAAATAATTATAAATCCTATTTATTTTAAGGTTTATTTTTACTTGTCGCATATGACATGCGAAATACGCGGACCAACAAACATGACACGTAAATTGTTTTCTTTGCTTGAAATATTCATGGTCTTGATTATTGTAGACTTAACTACAAGATGAACTGGATATAACTTGAGTCTTATATGTCCCGGTGTTAATCGTTTTGGTCTACCTTTTTTTTTCATTTTTAATGGTTTTTCATGGTGGTTTGTTTATAATGAGTTTTGTATCAATCAAAGCAATCTTTTCCTCCATTTTTTCAATGTATATGTACTTCTGGTATTGACTTCAAATGGTTCAAAACTTGTTGCGTTTCTTTTTTTTCTTGGGTTTTGTAGTTTTTTTCTTTCATTTTCATTATACTTTTTGCCTTAAGTTGTTCTTTTTAAAGTACTAAGCCATAATGTGCAAGTCATAGTATTATTTTCTATATACGTTTCAATCTCCGATATGTTAATTTCACCGTCACATGCATGTAGTGACGTTCGCAAACGCCGGTACGTGCGGGCACGCTACAGCATGCGGACTACGTCTCGCTTTCTTTGCTATTTTTTTTTTACTTTTACTTATATTTTTCATTTAAATTATTTTTTTAATTATCAAACCACAACACGGAGAGACATAGTATTCTTTTCTTTCCATGTAAGCTCCAGTTCAAGATGTCATCGCCGTAACGCCTGTAAATAGGTTTGCAAACGTGCCGTAACGTTATCATGTGTGGGATATGTTTCGCTTTAAATCTTAGTTAAGGTGTAAAAGTCCACGCTTCTTGCGGTTAAAAAAACTCATCGATAATAAATTTATAAGATCCCTATAAAAAAATTAGTATTGATTACTTCCTACAATCCTACATGAATCTACTTCTATACTTAATTTCACCGTCACACGCGTGTAGTGACGTTTGCAAACGCCGGTACGTGCGGGCATGCTACAGCATGCGGACTACGTTTCGCGTTCTTTGCTATTTTTTTTTACTTTTATTTATATCTTTTCATTTAAACCACAATACGCAGAGACATAATATTCCTTTCTTTCTATGTAAGCTCCAATACGAGATATCATCGCCGTAACGTGTGTAAAAAGGTTTGCAAACGTGTCGTAACGTTATCACGTATGAGATATGTTTCGCTTTAAATCTTAGTTAAGGTGTAAAAGTCCGCGCTTCTTGCTGTTAAAAAAACTCATCGATAATAAATTTGTAAGATCCCCGTAAAAAATTTAATATTGATTACTTCCTACAATCCTACATGAATCTAATTCT
Source organism: Flaveria sonorensis (assembly GCA_025506505.1). NCBI lineage: Eukaryota > Viridiplantae > Streptophyta > Magnoliopsida > Asterales > Asteraceae > Flaveria > Flaveria sonorensis. The sequence continues at coordinate 11,616 of JACCIY010000979.1, read as the reverse complement.
ATACTTAAAGATAGAGTACAATTTAAATAACTTGAAAATGTTCTTCGGTTTCTTTTCAATATGTAATGTAAAATCACTTTTGATAAAAGTTAAAAACAAAAAAAAGAAAGAAAAAAAGGCTTAAGCTTAAATATGTCTATAAAGTCTAGATACTTATGAGAGCACGCCTAACTATTATAAAAAAGGTTATTGCTTCCATCACTAAGTGTCCCGATCTCCGGACTTGACATAAAGCTGAAGACGACATAAAGCGGAAGACGAGTCAAGCATCGTATACCTCATTATCTTTTATAGTTCATAATTCCCTCATTATCTTTTATGGTTCATAATTCCTCAAGATTACACATGAATGCAATCTTTTATGTATTTTCAACTAGATTAATAACCCGTGTATTACACGAGTTGAATAAATAAAATATTAAATAGTAATTAATAAAAATTAATGAACTATAAAATGATCTTTTAATATACGATATGATTGACATTACGTACGGCTGATAAAAAGACGATATCATTTTTTAAACTTTTGTTTATTTTTTTTGTTTTTCTCAAGAAAAGTTTGTTTTTAACAAATTGTTTCGAAACAAACCGTTTTTTAAAAAGTTTCATTTTTGATAATTTCTTTATTATAACTCTGACATTTAATTAATTTTGTTTCATAATATTTTTTTAAAAGCTACAGGTTTAAAATATATTGTGTTTTTTAAAAGTTTGATATTTTTTTGAAAAAGTTTCTTTTTTTATAAAAAATTATTTCTTTACAAATTGCATTTGTAGAAAGATCTATTTTTTTATTTTATAAAAAATATTTTTAATATGAAAATAATTAAATAATATCATTTGTGGTTAATGTGATATTTATTAGGAGAGAGAAGCGGAAAAATAAAATTTAAAGGCTTTAGAATTATGACAATTGGCCTACAAAAACCTTATTTTATTAATATAGATAAATAAATTGCCTAATATTGGTTAATGACAAAGATTTTATGATTACATGATGTGAATTTCCAATTTCATGAATTTTTATCATTAGATTTGTTTGAAGTACAAAATGAAGGGACAACTGTTACACAGAAAGCCTGACAAATAGTAAATACTACATCAAAAACTATATTGTTTAAAAGAGAGATTAGCTTTCAACCCGTTCAACATGTCTTCATTCTACCTAAGTTTCAACCTCGTGCGAGTGACATTCAACATGATTGACTTACTTGTTTGAACCATTTAAGTTAAAACACGAATCATTTTTAGGTAAAAGGCTGAAACTGTCACCTCTAAGCTTAGCAGACAATTGAAGTGCAAAAAGATATAAAAATACAAACTTCTTAATCAAAGTTGTCAATCTTGATGGGAACGATCTCGTCTGCAACCTTAAAGTGTCCCACTAAACGTGCAAAAAACACCATTTGTTGTTCGAGGGTGAATTTAATGTTTTCGGCCTGCATAAATACCCATATTAAAGTAATTAATGTCTTTTGATCTGAAAAAAAGAAAATGAAAAATAACATATTTCTAACCTTACGAAAACCATGCTGCTCCCCTTCATACTCCACTAAAGCAACGGGCAATCCTTTTGCTTTCAATGCTTGATATATTTTTCTTGCTTGATCAGGAGGTACAACCTGCAACACAACATCATGGATTCATTAGAACAAATATATAAAATTGTCTAAGATATAGAAATACAATTTTACACTTTTCCATATTTTGCAACCAACTTTAAGATAGACATAAAAGAAAAACCACGCAGCCAAGTTTCATTGATTGCTTATTTTTCAAAAAATGTTATGTGGCATTTTTAATGCAAGACACATTGCATCTAATGAAAAATTATCATTTTTTCAAACAAGGAAAATGATTTATTTCAGTTCTTTTTCCCATAAGCTTTTTTTTTTTTTGCATATGTTGCATCTAACGTGGCGGTTGGCATGACATCACAATTTACAGGCAAAATCAGTTGAAATGAGGATGTATGCTAAAAACGATAAAGAAAAGTGTGATGGGTTCTATTTTGGGCCTAATTTGAAGTTGGTTCCTAAACCAGGGAATGGCTAAAGTGAATTTCTATTTCATGTAGTATGCCCAAACATGTACTGCAAATATTGTAACTTGCGAGGCAAAGCTTTACAAGGGCGATGAAAATACTTTAGAAAATGCTTCAAATACCTTGTCTTCTAATCCTTGAAAGAGGATTATGGGGCAAGAAAATTGATCAACAAAATTGATGGGTGATCTCTCAAAGAATTCCTTTTCACCACCTGTTACAAAGTTATATATAAATATATAATCAGCTAATAATCTATGTACCCATGAAGTTCAGATAGCTCAAAGCCATTGTAATTTAGGGGCGGAAGTAAGTAAATTTACCAACAAGATTATCCATGTATCGGGACTCAAATTTGTGAGTTTCTTCTTTCAGCAACTTCAGGTCGGCTACCTGTTTAAGACAATAATGACATTTTAATTATAGTGGTGACAAAAAAAGGGCGGGTATGACAGCGCTTCAGAATTGGTGATTTATTGTTCAGGAATTATTATTATTTTTATTTACAAATGATTAATGTGTTGAATATGAGTAAAGAACAATATTATGACAATAATATTCTTAACTCTTTTGATAAAGCAATTTAAAAAGTTCAGATAACTCTCGCTCGATGCATTTGGCCTATTTTCTTGTTAGTTAACTTACCTATTTGACCCATTAGAGTCACACATAACCCACACTGAGCCATTTTACATGTAAACGGGTCAAAATTCCACATCTAATAAGATGTAGGATTTTAGAGATGGCATAGTTCATGAACTAACATGAACATGAAATTCACAAACAAGAAAAGTACCAACCCACCCCAAGCAATTAATGAAACAATGAACTCTTGCAATATTTCATAATTGAAAATGGAACTTTTCCCTTTCAGGCAGGGTTTCGATTAAAAATACCTTTTCGCTAGTTAATAAATATTAGTATGTTGATAGCATCGACTATATTTCCAATCATGTTAGTATGTTACTACAGTATGAAGCATATTTCAGATATTTGGTTCATAGTCAAACATTTAAAATACAGGATCGGTGAAATATCACATTTAACTTGGCATAATTGTAATAAATGACCACTTACACCATATAAAGAAGCTCCAGCCTTAAAAGTTTTCTTGAATGCAAGTGCAGCCAATGTTGTGTAACCACCAGCAGAGCCACCAGTGATGCATAGTCTTTCACTATCTGCCTTTCCACTATCCACCTGTACAAAAAAATATAAAGAAAAAAGAAACGAATATCAGCATGACTTTAGAAAATAAATATACATGTAACCAAATTGCTTCTTTTAAAAGGACTATGTTTGTGGTAAAATACCAAGAACCGAGCACAACTGCAACAATCATTAACATCAACTATACCCCAGCGCTTTAATAGCCTTTCACGAAATGCGCGACCATAACCTTCAAAACATGATATAATTCAAATTTTAGCAGCAAATATATTAGTTAAATAATGATTTTAGGAGTTCTTAGAACCATGCTGAAGATTAAATATCTGAAAATGGACGGTTGGGTAATGGGTCAAACAGGCCAGGTTGGGTTGGGTTGATGACTTGATGAAAAACACTTTTGTCCAACTTTTAAAGCATTATTAATAAGTTGTGTTATATAGAAGCATATTATACAATAACAATTAAAATTTTAAATCAAGTGATTAGTTGGTGTGTATGCTTTAAAAGTAGACTTTGGGAGACTAATGTCACATTTGACTCGTTTTCCTTTTAGCCACCCATTGGACCTGTTAGAGATAAATTGTAGCCTGAATCGAACTGCTAATAAGTAGATGGGTCGTACTTGCCACCCTATGGAAGACCCATAGGTCGTTCTAAACTTAAGACTACACCATTATACTAAACTATACAACTAGATTGAATAAGAGGAGAATATAGATCGTTCTAAACTTAAGACTACACCATTATACCAACATACAAATGTACTAACATATATGTATAGTGATAAAACTAACAACATACCGGTACTTCCACCATAATTCACATCCACAAAAGCCCAACCACGACTAGTCCAAAACTGTATGTTAAGATTTAAGATTCCACGTGCCTCGGCTGTAGGTCCTCCTGTTAATCAAATGTGTGAAACACACAGAAGTGCCTATGAGAACTATGAAAGCCTTTTTTGTATATATGTATATAGACATGTTTTGTGTCGGGGGTGAATCCTGTGAAAAGGGTCCTTATTGAAAAAGGTGTAAGAAGGATTCTAGTGCCCACATTTGTCCTAATGCACAATATTTTTCACTTTGATACACAAAGGTCAAAAACCAATGCAGTTTTGCGCCCAAATGCATCCGAGTGTACAAAATTGTGATTGGGGGACATGTGTTAAACACCAGAATCCTTCCTACACCTTTTACGCTAAGAGACCTTATATGTACACTTGAATAAAATGGAAGAGAAATATAGTTACCGTGACTCTTTAACAGCAATGGAGGTTTTTCATCTTGACTGGCCTGATAACTGGGATTTGTTGGTGGATAATAGTATGCATATGCCACCTCACCAGGGACTTCTGTTGGAAACTCAATAAATTCTGGAGAGCTAAAGTAAGATTTGTATTCTGAAATAGTAGGTGAAGAAGACCAAACAATCTGAAAATCAACTACATTTGATGCCTGATCATCCAAAGACACCTGACCACACACACAATTAGTTCAGTTTAATTTTGAATAATGATTTGACAGTATATGTTTATGCTTATAAACAGAAGTGGTAAACGATGATCCAAATAGTGTGAACTGCGTAAACATGATCCAAATAGTGTGAACTTCGTAAATGATGATGCAAATAGTGTAAGTCTATGAGTTGGGTTGTTGAGAAAAGACATTATGAAAATAGGCAATCTGTTGAGCGAAAACAAGGAAATAATCAATATAAGTTTCTTGGACGGCTTTCTTAGGGGTGTTTGGGATTGCTTATTTAAACAACTTATGCATATGTTTATGCTTATAAGCAGAAGCAACCAAAAATAACATAATTCACCTTAAGAGTAAACCTGTAAATGGAAATGCACCAAAAGAATTTGTTTGAAATAAGCAATTTCAAAGTGCTTATTAAAACGATCTACATAAGCGCATTTTTTATCAAAACACTCAATAGGGCTTATCTCCTTCAAACCGCATTAGCACATAAGCTGTTTGAAATATCAATCTGAAACACCCCCTTATAAATGTGAACCCACATATGAATTAGAAACCCCCACATCTTCAAAACAATCCGAGTGCTTTTCACACAATTAAACCTCTTAAGTAAAAACATATATAAAATATGTCAATTTTGATAGCTAGTTGTTTGTAAATTAAAGAACTACAAAAATCTAGTAAACTTCCCTCAAAAGCTTTCCATGTTTGGGAAGATAGTTATGACCAGATGTAGAAATAGTACCTTAGCTATTGACATAGGATGAACTCCAGATGCGCCCTCAACATACAGACATCTTACACCAGAAGTCTACACAAAAGAACTTATAATCAATAACTATAAGATAATCCCTAATGACATCGCAATCAGAAAGAAGTATAAAAAAAATGAGCCGTCGAGAACAAGGTGTATTGAAATTACAATATTCATTAAATCCGTGAAAGGACTTTGAAGGACGGATAATGTGCTCTTATTCTTGTCCAAAATTCCAAGATATGACCTTCCTTTCTGCCTGCATGTCATTTAATACTCAATTAAATGAAATTGAATGAAAAGGTTAAAAATGAACAATGTAAATAGAACACAACCTGTAAGAACAAGCAATTAAGTTATTTTGCTCCTTAAGAATCTCATAGGAGTTCATACCGAACACCATAATGGTCTTGCAAATTCAGCCTCTAATGAATATATTGGAGCCACAGTATTATCAGATTCAACCTGTTATAAAAAAATTGGATTATTACTCAAATACGTTAACTTTCATAACCATATTTGACACACTAAATACTTATTGGAAGAAGTAAAAAGTGGAAAGAAGCGTTCTGGGTCAGCCCAATCTGACTAGCACCAAAAATTACATGTTTTGACTTTGAGCCTTTGATTGACTACAGCAAACCATACATTTTCTACATTTGCTTTCAGATGAGCTCACAGAAATGGGAGGCGAGAGTTTTTTTTTCTAGTGTTAAGGGGAATGAAAAGAAAAACCTCTGTACAGCATTTTTTTTCTTTTCAATTTTACAAATTTACTCAGTTCAAATTTACCTTTTAACTACCAAAATATGATATGATAGCATAATGCTCGAAAACAATATAAAACATGAAACAAATACGTTCTTTATTTTGCAAGGTATATGACAGGAACTCTAGCCATATCATGCTAGTGATGTGAGCCTCTAAGTACCACTAACAGTTATTGCTACTAGGTAATGATAAATACACAAACCAGAAGATACAAACTACGTAGCCAGTACATAATAACAACATTTTTCTGAAATTACCCATCTGTGAAGATTCAAAATCCACTTTTTCTATCAGTGATGAAAACAATTCTCCTGCAGTGAAAAAAAATGCTAAAAAAAATTAAATAATGCACCCCAAACCCTCTCCCACTGTGTACTGAGCTTACAGATTTTATAACTTTTACTTAAGGTATGAAAATACATAATAGCATGACATTGAGGATCTGATTCACATTAGAGTCACAAAAGATGTAAAGTTTGTCAAGATTGCATTTACCTTCTTCAGACCATTTTGGTTCAGTTGGAGATTCCACTATTGCAGGATCACCTCCTGCCACACATACACGTTTATACACATCTCTGCACAAATAAAAATGAAATTAGCAGAATCACAGATATATATATATATAAACACGTAGGTGTATTTGTTGTCATGATATTCGTTACATATTTCATCTATCAAGAAAGATAATAAGAAATCATTTAACTGCATGATTACAACTCTAATAATTCTTACAAAATAAGCCTGGTAACTCAAATCCTGAGAAGAGTGCACAGAAAGTTTTAGATGGCAATATCATGTCATGTTCTTTTTCATTCTCAGTTAATTTGACAGTTTTCATAAAGCATATAAAGACCTTTTTCCACAGAAATGCCCCAGTTTCCAGTACTGTATAATCATTCCATAAAAACTACAAACAAGTAGATAAAAATGATGTGAGCTAACAGACAATTCTTCTTTTGACAATTTGCCTATGCTAAGCTATGGACAGAACTCAAGGGATAAAAACTTTTCTGGTATCCACGCGTATATTAATAAATAGCTTGTGTAAGAGAAAATTTGTTCTAACAAGCATTTGTATGTTCATATTGAATTAAAATAATGAATATACAAAAAAATGAGTGATTCTATAAAGAAAGGATGTTATAGGTCAGGAAAACATATAAAGTACTGTAATAATATTCAATGGCTCCACCCACAAGCCCAGGAAGTAGTCCTGCCCATATATCAGGATGAACAAAAAGGATAAATACACGCCTGTAAGCTGTAAAAGACCCAAGAAGACTATTGCAACACCTTATCGCGCCAGAGCAGAGATGGTCCAAACTCTTAAGCCTATCACGAGCTAATCTTAAACTTGTGTACATCATGATCTACAGTAGGCCATCATCTGGGCTTGTGGCTGGACCCATACAATATACTTCTATGATTTTAATCTAAGATAAAAGAAGAGACAAACAAAACAGAGAAGGTTGACATGAACAATAGCATTGTGACTAAAATTTCAAGAAACATATATAATGTAGAGGTTAAACATGCATTCATATATAAAAGCTAATTCTAATCAGCTGAATGGTTATAATTTGAAATATAACACAAATAACAAAGCACTATGTTACCGGTATCTGAAATATAGCCGACCCAGAGTTCTGATTTATCCCATGGCATGTTAGGGTGGCTCCACTCAATCCATGCCAGCCTTTTCCCTTGGAATCCAGTCTTGGGAATGCATAAAAATCATTTCCCCCGACTAATACTTTTGGTCTGCATGTCACATATAAATGATAAAAATGACTATTTATCATCATAAATACAAAAACAAGGTTCGCACCATAGGCGAAAATTAGATAGCAATTTTATTCCCTTGCGAGGATTGGTTGTTTAATTTCAACCTAAGCACATTTTGGCCAGCTAACGATCCACAGACCCACCAATCTTGCAACTCTAGCAAAACTAGGTGGCTCAATAATATACTCCACAAGAAAAACAAAATGACACAAAAATGATAGCACATACGCCAACCATACCTTGAATAGTATTATCACCAAGTTCTATTGATACAATGCTTGTGATTGCATTCAAGCTACTCTCACGTCGGTCTAACAAGAATCAACATGGCAACAATTAGTGGGATAAATCGTTGAAAAAGGTACACACAAATTTGTGAGCACAAGATCAAACATGTACCTTCCATAACCGTGATAAAACGATTGCGTGATGTATCATGAACTCCATCAGCATAGCTCACCAGAGGTCCTCCATAATCAGGGGTAAGTGGCAGAGGTACTGAATCTACAGCAAGAGACCAAATATTACAAAACATTCATTTGAAATAATGAAGAGCTACCTTATGATTCATGTCATACAAAACTTTCCTAACCCAACAGATGATTCATACGCCTTTCCCACCAACATTGTTCCATGTGTGCACAACTTTGAGAGCAAATACATAACATCCGTTTGATGTAACAGTTAATAGTTATTAAGTCAAACCTTTTGAATCAGTAGACTGCTTGTAAAGCCTTTGATCTTTGTAATTCGAGAAAAAACAGTATCTCCCGAAATCGAAAAGGCACCACCCACCATACTCTTGAGCAACTGTACGGACCGAGAATTCTTTGGGCGTTACATCAATAGCTTCTCCGTTTCCGTCACTACCTCCTTTCACAATAACCAATCGTTACAAAACCGCAACAAATTGCATCAATTAGGGTTCCGAACACTAATTATCACTTCACTGATTAAACGATAAATCCATCAACAACCGCCTATAGAACAACAGATTTCCAAAACTAGGCTCGTAAACGAAACTCGACAAATATTCGAAAGCTGATGGTATTGTAGTGCGTTGACCTACCCTGATCTGTCGGACGTGATTCGAGCCAGAAGAGGCGACCACGAGAGTCAACGGCGGTGCCTCCGAGCGCCTTTGGAAGCTCCGGAGACGACGTCGGAGGTGATCGGTGATGACCATGAGCCGTAGGGTGCGGTGGTCTTTTGCTCCGGTGAAGGTGATGTTGAAGATGCCATTATTGTTATCAGCTTTCTGGAGTGATGACGACGGTGTGTGTTTATGATGAGTGGAGCTACGGTTGTGGTGAGGTTGTAAGATAACGGTGGTGATAGAATGCGGTGGCCACCGGTGATAGCGACGGTGATTATGCTGAAAGTGCCATTTATTGGGGGAAATAGTATAGTATACTATACAGTGAGATTCGGTGTGTGTTAGAAAAGGTAGGTAAGAATCAAGTTAAAGAATAATTTTTTTTACTTTTTTAACCCGCTACTTGACGTAATTTGATCGTTTTTCTATGTGTTGCGTCACATGATTTTATCGTTACCCATTCGGCTCATGGCAAATTGTAAAAGCGAATACCGAAATTGGTTTCTGATAATACAAATATCAAAAACGAGGATGTTTGTTTGTTATAAGTTCAGTTCGTCACGTTCGGTGCCACAACGATAGGTGCATTCGTTTGTGATATGGTTTATGTTACACAATTCACATTAAATCACAACAAGTCATTTTAATCTTCAACATGTGTGATGAGTACCCTCTTTGGTCTTTTCATATGTTAATGAGTTATGTTTGTGACACAAAGTCTTCTTACAAGACTTGATGGGTTGTTAGGTGTGACTTGTTATGACATATAGTGATAAATACGAACCAAAAATGGCAACAGTGAGTGGTAATGAATTTGTTTATGTTATGTAAAGTCATATCAGGTCATAACAAGTCATTTTGGTGTTAAAGATAGATGTACGATAATAGTATGCTAACGTATCTTGTAATGCGTTTGTGAGTTGGTTTAGATTACACAAAGTTACTGTAGATTATCATTAAGTCATTTAGATGTTAAAAACACGCGGTGATGATTGTTATGCTAACGGGCCCTAGCCATACTTTGTGAGGTGTACACTTATAAAATAAATTACATCTCTAAACAATATTAACACAAATCATATAACTAAATCCTAGCCAATATCCCGGAGAAAATATCATTACCAGCTTACCATACACAACCCACTATGAATCTATAATACCATTTTAAGGACAGCTCAACAGCTTTTGTATATATGAATAACCGATCACAAGTAAAAATAGCAGCAAAAATATTTGTTATACTGAGTCACTAAGAGGACCAATACCTAATTCATCTTCTATCTCCCTGTATCTTCAAACAGTTTCATAAATCGAGCCTGCTCTTTCCGGCGTTTTCTCTTCTGCCAAATCTTGTACGCATTAGTAAGCCCATGACTAACAGTACAGTTGAAGTCAACCACTTACACCAATGATTTATTGTGCCCATTGCTTCCATCTTCTTTTTCATGAGAATTATGGTCAATATCTGGGCCTTTGGTGAGCCTACAACACCATTTTGTTAATTAGTGTCACAAAAAGTTCTACAAGTAAATGATTGCTAGATAGTAAGATGCTATGAATGGATTTGACTCATGTCACTTTAGTCTCTAACGGGTCAAATGGGTATAATCAAGAAATACAGCTTAAAAGTAAACAGACACATTGATGAAAAGTCTAATAAATGTATATTTGATGCAAATAAAACATCATACGTTATCTTATAAAAAAATTGATTATTGTTAAGGTAATACAACTTTTAACCACACTGACACACTCAACATTTGTAAATTATTTGAATTATTTCAGTACACACACTTCCGGGTCAACCTGATCCAACCCATGTGACCTGAACCAAAATGAAGTCATGAGTTTGTTCACCTCTAACCGATTTAATGGTTTAGCAAAAGGCCTTGTAAGACATGAATGATTCTTATTCTTATAAACTTTCATGAAGGAAATAAAGAAAAGAACTTTTGCATCATGAAGCATTTGGCCGGGAAAACATGTTTTTTATAGTTTATACTGCAGTGGTTCATTTACTTCTATTAGAAAGGCATCAGAGTTTAACAACTAAAGTAAGTAAGTTACTAAACATCCTAAAAAATACTTGTGTTTTAGTACACAAACGGTTAAATATGAAAGCAAAAATAGGTAGAACCCATACAGAAAAGTTGTTCCGGGGTTCAAATCACTCCTTTAAATAGGTCGATTTGGGTCATGTTTTATTTCTAACCTCTAAGTAGTAAAATTAATAAAAATAGCTGAAAAAGAACAGGTGTAGAATACAACTAAAATTATATAATTTTGGTAATCACCTTTGAGTTTTGACACGCTAACTAAACTAGAAAAACTTAAAAAGTTTTGGACAAGAATGTTTCACCACTTTCAACAACCACCCAGCCTGACCCGTTTAGAGCCTCACAAAGATGTACCCATTTTCCCGCACAGTTTGCCTGACCAGCCAGCCCAGTTTGCATATTAAATATGACTAAACATGTGCATGATATTGTATAAGCAAGACAGACATAATTAC
>JACCIY010000248.1:0-57803 GCA_025506505.1 Flaveria sonorensis | reverse complement strand
AAACCCCTTGGGCTGATTTGACTTTGCTACAGAAAGTGGTCCTTGATATCTTCTCTCGTTGCATGCATAAAGCACTGAGCTTTCTAGCATTTGGTCGAATGGTTCTTTTGTGACCCATGTATCTCCTTCGAACCCATATTCAAACAAACAAGCAACCCTTTAATGCCTGAGCAAACAACAAACACAAAAAAAAGCCAACAGACTGGCAAATGATTTTAGTAGAGGGGCATCACGGGTGATCGAAAAGGTTTGAACTAAAGGACCAGGTACATACGGTCGGAAGTTTCAAGGGTATTTTTAAGCATACAAATTACAAACTAATAATCATTTTATTATATGATAGGACTTATATGTATTTTTAGTAATCATAATTAGCGAACTCTCACGAAGGAGGAATTAACAGGCATAATCTTATAAGTGAACACTGACATGTTAGACTATGTCGGCTAGTTTTGTTTATTATTATTAATTGTTATATTGTAGAGGGTAGCTAAGTGTATTTAGTTACTTCTATATATGTAACTCCTTCATTGGATGAATAACAATTACGATTACTTTTAATAAATTGATTTGGTATCAGAGCCAAATCAACCAATTTTTTTCTCCAACCCTAATCATCTTTGCCGCCTACCCTCTACAATCTGCCGTCAATACTTCCGGCCACCATTCTTCTTCAATGGCAGCGATTCTTCTCTTCTCAAACCAAGAAAAGACCACCCATAACTCACACAAATTCGTCTTCTCTCTCATACCTACCATTATGGCTACTGGAGATCCATGATCGAATCCTTCTTAACATCACATAATCTCTCCGGTTATGTTGATGGAACTATTCCATGTCCCGCACAAAAGGTTACTGTTGAAGCTGCACTACTGACAATCCCAGTTACATTCCTTGGGTTTCTAATGATGCTCATATCCGCACCTTAATTATCTAACTGTTTCTGAAGAATCATATCAGCATGTTCAGGGAAAAACTTCCCGTGAAGTCTGGCTTTCCTTGGAACAGGCTTACGCACCGGCTACTGCCTCTCATGAATTCACCCTCAGGGAAAGCTTCTTCGTATCACTATGAAGGGAGACGAAAAACCTGCTGACTATCTTTGCAGGGTACAAGAAATGCAACCGCTCTTGCCAACATCGGCGAACCGGTAAAGGATAAAGAACTTGTTATGCTCACTCTTGCAGGGTTACGAGAAGAAACAACGGCCAGAAAGGAACACTGCTGGCCGCCAACCACCTGTCTCTTTAATGAAATCTATTCACTATTATCTGATCATGATTACGTTGTCACTAAACTGGTGCAAAACAACACAAGCCTACTTACTGCAGCCTCCAACTTCTCGGCTGCCCCTAGTCTTTCTACCAACACACCCATCTTGACCAGTTGCAACAAAACTTCAGAATATACAACTGATGGCCTCTCAATTGGGTTATCAACTGAATCCGAATCTGTCACCGCGACCCCAGACCAATTTTGGGTCTCGCTCCTATAACACCAACCTGGCACAAGAAAACAACCGTGGTTATCCTCGAGGCAAATCTCGTGGATCCTTCACTCCACGTCCCAGTGGCAATGGTGGCACTCGACAATTTCAATGGGCTTCGACTCAAAACACTGTCTACGGTCACAGTAACCGATGCGAAATCGGGCATCTCCCTTCTCAATGCCCCAATCAACCTCTCAGCAGAACCGGCCACCACCTCAGGCGAACTTCACTACCTTTTCGGACTCGGCTTCATCATCTGGAACTGCTTGAAACCTGACACGGGTGCAACTCATCATGCCACTCCAGATTTAACCAGCCTGGACAACTCTGAGGCATATTATGGTAATGATTCATTACTTGTTGGCAATGGTAATTCTATACCTATTTTACATATTGGTTCATCCAAATTCCACTCCAAAACTCAAAACCTTTAAACTTTCTGATATTCTTCATGTTCCTGCTCTCAAACAAAATCTTTTATCTGTACAAAATTTTGCCTTGACAACAATGTATTCTTTGAATTTCACTCTACCTTTTTTGTTGTGAAGGACGAGTCTACACGCAGTACCCTCCTAACGGGTCCCAGTGAACAGGGCTTGTATTCTATCCGTCTTCCACAACTCAAGTCGTTGCCAAGGTTGCCTTCACCGCTGTCAAAGCTTCTCGAATATTGGCATCAAGTCTAGGACACCCTCACGCTCAAGTTTTTAATTCTATTGCTTCTCATTGTTCTTTACCAGTTTGGACAAATTATCAAACGATTTATGTTCTTCTTGTCGAATGGGAAAATCATCAAAATTGCATTTACCTGATTCTAATTTTCGTAGTTATAATATTTTGGATCTTGTTTATTGTGATGTTTGGGGTCCTCTCCGCGGCCATCTATTGATGGTCATCGGTATTTTTTGTTGTGGTGGATCATTGTACTCGTTATATGTGGTTCTATCCTTTAACACAAAAATCTGATGTTTACGCTATATTAACAAATTTTATCACCATGGCTGAACGCCAATTTAACAGAAAATTAAAATCCATTCCGTCTGATGGGGGGTGGATTCGCCCTCTCACCAGCTTCTGTCGCAACCTTGGCATCATCCATCCCGCTCGTGCCCACACACCAGTGAGCAAAACTGTTTTGTGGAACGCCGACATCGGCATGTCGTTGAAACGGGTCTCTCCTTATTGGCCCACTCAACCTGCCCAGCGTTTCTGGCACTTTGCCTTCGAAACAACTGTTTAATATAATCGGCTTCCCTCATGTGTATCCTCCAACAAATCTCCCTTTGAACACGCGTTTCTCCGCAAACCTGATTATTCCTTCTTGAGAGTCTTTGGCTCTCAATGTTTTCCTTACCTCCGCCGCTACAACCGTCACAAAATTGAATTCCGTTCTACTCCAGTGTCTTCCTTGGCTATAGCCTTTCCCACCATGGCTATCGTTGCTTCGATCCTCCATTGAGTGTATCTATATCGCTCGACACGTTCGATTCAATGAACAAGTCTTCCCCTACAAAACCCTCACCACACCGACCCCCTCAGCACCACCCGCTTCCCCGTACATCTCTATCTTCCCAACCCACACCCGGTTTCTTACCGAGCCCAACACACCCACTGCCACTGTTTTATCTCACCATCCTCACCCCATCAGCAACCAAATGCTGATTCCACTCCTATAATCGAACCCCCTACACCCCAACACAATCCCCAGACCTCCCCCTCTACTGACCAGCCCTCTCCCGCCCTCCCACACATACGGAACAGCCCCCTACTGACCACCAACCATCCACCGCCCCCATCCTCAACCCACCACCTACGGTCCTCGTTCCTGACCCCCCAACCTCCGCCAGATTCTCAAACAAACCTGATCGATACAATCGGCAGCCTATGTAGCCAAAAACTAGCTCCTCCTTACCCATTGAACCAACTAGTTTCACTATTGACAACAAATATATGAATGGCGCCATGCTATGTCCGAAGAGTTGGACGCGCTGCATAAAAATGCACGTGGACCCTTGTGCCACCTGTTCCTAATGCTAATATTGTTGATTGCAAGTGGATTTACAGGTTACAAATGGATGAAAATGGGAACATTAGCAGGTTTAAAGCCGTTTGGTTACAAAGGGTTTTCATCAACAACATGATGTGGACTACATGAGACGTTTAGTCCAGTTATCAAACTGCTACCATCGGACCATCTTATCCTTAGCGTTACAAACAAACGGTCTCTACGACAACTCGATATTCAGACTGCTTTTTGCACGGTGATCTTGAGGAAACCGTATATATGCGCCAACCACCGGGATCATGATCTTACCAAACCGGATCATATTTGTCTTCTGAACAAATCTTTATACGGTCTCAAGCAGGCTCCTGTGCCTGGTTTAACAAATTATCAAATACTCTTCATCAGCTGGGGTTTCATGGGTCAACGACTGATCCATCATTGTTTATTCTCAATACACAGGGCTTATTGGTGTATCTCCTTGGTTATGTGGATGACATCATCATCACCCGGTAACAATACTGAAACAGTGTCTAAGCTTATCACCCGTCTTAACTCTTTTTTTGCTCTCAAAGATTGGGGCAACAGTACTATTCTTAGGGTGGAAGTCGTTCACAAGAAATCTGATTTAGTTCTTTTCCAAAGAAATATATTGGAGATATTTACATCGGTCGGGTCTAACAGATTGCAAGCCTATTTCCACTCCAATGGTTACTTCTCATGTCTTGCTTCCCGATGATAGTCTCCTTTGGACGATTTTTCTCGGTACAGACAAACAGTTGGTGCTCTCCAGTATGTGACTCTTACACGTCCCGACATTGCATTTGCGGTTAATCGGGTTTGCCAGTTCATGCACGCCCTAACAGAAAACCATTGGGTTGCTGTCAAACGCATCTTGCGTTATTTAAAGGGTACAATGAACATGGGTCTCTGGTTCCGTCACAATACAGGCTATCGGCTGCAAGCTTTTTCTGATTCTGGCTGGGCTGGTTGTCCAATCGATCGTCGCTCAACGGGGGATTGCTATCTACTTGGGTTCAAAACCTCATCTCTTGGCCTGCTCGCAAACAGAAAACTGTCTCTCGCTCCACTGAATCTGAGTACAAGGCTATTGCAGACACTGTTGCAGAATTAATTTGGCTAAAGTCTCTTCTTCGAGAGCTTGGTTTGCACAGCGAAGCACCAACACTTTGGTGTGATAATCTTGGTGCCACATATCTCACTGCTAATCCGAGTTTCATGCTCGTACCAAACACATCGAGGTTGATTTTAATTTTGTTCGTGAACAGTTACTCAAGGTCATCTCAATGTCAAATTCATTTCAACGGATGATCAAATAGCCGATATCTTTACGAAGCCCTTGTCATCCCAAAAGTTTGAGTTTCTACGGTCCAAGTTACAGATCGCAAACCGCCCTGAACTTGCGGGGGAATATTAGACTATGTCGGCTAGTTTTGTTTATTATTATTAATTGTTATATTGTAGAGGGTAGCTAAGTGTATTTAGTTACTTCTATATATTAGGATGTAATCTCCTTCAATTGGATGAATAATGAATAACAATTACGATACTTTCAAAAAATTGATTCTACATCTATCTAGGGAAGAATAACATAATACATTATGGTTTACCAAATTGCCAAAATTTGTATGTAATGAATGTTTGCGCATACATACCTTCCACCAGCAAGAATTTTTGCCATGTTTCCATTGTTGTTTGTGACAAAGACATCACTCTCATCACATACGATGTAATCAATCACAGCAAGACGAGAGGAAAAAGGAAGAAAAGGTTGGTGTTCTTGATTAGCCAGCTCTTCTTTTGTGTAGAAATTTGGAAAAAGTTTTTTTAAGAGGATGCAAAGTTTCTTCACCACCATAAATTTCACCAAATGCTCCAAAAATGTATGTGTCGTTACTAAAACCGAGTGCACACAACATCAGCCCTACCTCATGGAGGGTTAGTGGACACTTTCCTCGTTTCCGCTGTTCTTCATCTAGACTTGCTTCCTGAATTCCAAAGTAAAAAAAAGCTGTCAAACAAAATCATAAATGCCCAAATTTAACCAACTTTTTAGAACATAAATCTTACAGGAAAATTTGTCCATCTTTTCCTGATTTCACCAAACTCTTCTCTCTTTTCCACCACCACCATAATAACAACCATAAAATGCAAGAAAATCAGGTTCAAACCTATCATAGAAAGAGCTCTAGACTGTTAAAATAACACGATTAAAGGGAGTAAGGCTAATATTATATGCGATCATATCTTTAACATGTGATCAAGTTGAACGAATATAAAAAAGGAGGCTACTTTTTCTTCACATAAACTGGGACCTATTTCAAAACTTAAGGTTAGGAAAAATCTGGCATTCCTAAATCATACCCATTTTGCAATATAGGATAAAGAGTTATTTTCTGGAATTCTAGTTAAGTATATGATATTGAAAGATAGATGCCTTTAAATTCTTTACACACTTTTTGACGGATAATGTTGTTTTAGACATAGGTAAAAGTTCTAATTTAATTTGGTCGAACATCCAAAAAACAGTCCATATTCTACAAAAATCATGTGTATACTAAGAAATAATAATAATAACAGGCTTCCAAATCTCAAATGATATCACAATTTTAAGTTGGGACATGGGAAAACCACATGAGAGATCTACACCTAAATGTTCGTTTACACGTGGTGTTTTTTTTTGTGTTTTTGTCGAACTCAATAGTGCATCAGTAAACAATTCATCTACCCATCATTGTCAGCCATTTCCATTTATTTTAACATCTGGCGGTACTTTTTTTTATTCCTGGGCTCAGGAGTGTTGATAACAAAATGATTAAAATAACAAAATCAGAAACAAAGAGGTGAGCCTTAAGTGAACAGCAACGTAGCGATTTGCCATGTTCCTCATCTTCATCACTAGTTTCTGACCAAGATTCTGTTGTGGTTTTGTAAAGCGAAAAGCATGATAATTTGCCCGACACCTTAACCTTTGTAGTTCTTCATCTAAGTCATTGGCAGGCCTATAATCAAACTTTGTTAGCTGAACAACCTGCATAATTTGGCCATCACAAATTTAAAAAGTAAAGCATGTAGTTTTTCAGCATAACAAATTGAATATACTCCTTGACGGTTCAATACTAGAACTAGACTACATGATTTGTTTGATACTTGTAAATGAAGAATAAAATCCTTCATAAGTACATTAAAAAGAAAAAAGTGAAAGAGGGAACAGGTCAAACATGTTAAAGAGAACGCATATATTTGTCTGGGACCCTTTTGAAAACAGGAATATCCTTCGAAAGGAAAGAGATAAACCAACCGACATCAAAAATGTTTGCAAAGTCACTGCAAATAAGAAAACCCATATAGCATATCTAACAATCTGAACAGCAGGCAACTCTTGGCAATTGACATCTTTTAACTAATGAGATCTCAACTAGCCTATCATCTTTCCAGAACGAGTGGTGATCCGACCAGAGTAGCATTCAATATGCGTGCAACAACTACAGCATCAGTTATCTGTGTGCAAAAGATTGTAAAGAAAAATAATGATTTATTAAAAGACAAATGACTTTTGCATCAATTGGATATCGCAAAAGAGAAAAAACAAATGCTTACTCCATTTCTTTGTTGGTTCAACCCTCCACTAGCAGAAATAAGCAGATAGCCATTTGATAGTGACTCATAAACAGGTGCTGTGTAGGAAATCATTTAGTGTGTAGACCTCTAAGATATTGAATTCAAACGTAATATTAATTATCTTTAAAATTTTGAAGCCCAATAGCGATCCAAGGAGGTATATATGTGATCAAACACAAAAAAATAGGTTCTTAAAATAGCATGATTCAATAATGAAGCTTCAGATCATAAACAGAAGACATATCTACAGTCTTCACCTGGCACCAGCTACTTACCAAATTTTAAAAGTTAAAGAAGGTTGTTATAACCATCATAAAGCAGATTCCAACTTGGAAAGATATCATACAATGTTACTGCAGTATGCTTCAGTTCTTAAAAATGCTTAAGGTAACAATCAATCAGAATTATATGGCAAACATACATGCATAATGAGAGCCTCTTTCACTGCATCCACAATACAACTTTGAGGATTTCGATTTCCATAAGTCAATTGGTCCATGATCAAATCCAACCTAAATTCAAAATTTATCATTAACACAACAACAAGAGTAATGAATTAAAACAAACAGCAATCTGTAACCATTTCCATAAGTCAATTCTTTCACTGCTTTGTTGTACCACATCCGATGTTTAATGAGTTTCTGAGAGTACCATTCGAGATTCGAAGCAACATGACCAGCGAATAGCGACATAAGGCCTAAAGCAAACAAAACCACACCACAAACCACCGACCACGAGCCCCAACAATGCCTGTGGTGCTGATTGTGCTTCAGTTTTTTACGATGATTATTTTTACCTTCTATTTTCTTTCATTAAAAAAAACTCTGGAACGCAACTGTTTTTTTCTTTCCTTTCACTTCCTTTCTTTTCTTTCCTTAAATGAACTCGGAAACATAGCATTAAGGCGTGAGGAATCTGTCCCTCATGGCAAGATGACGAAAGAACATTAATGGACTCGTTGTTTAGGTTTAGACGGGATCGAGCTCAAGTTCACGTTTGGGTTGATTCGGGTTCAGGAACGTTACCGGCACCCAGGTAGCTCGGTAGCTCACATAGCGGCTTCTGGTAGTGATTTTGGGTACATGAACCCGTTCAAGTGGAGAGTTGAAGCCAAGAGTAGGGGTGTTTATAATCTAGTTTTGACGGTTTTTAGGTTAAACCGTGAGACAAAGTGTTACCGATGGTTTTTTATCACAAAAAGCCGAAACCGGACCGTTGAAAATTAAAGCCAAACCAAATCGAGCGGTTCGGTTCAGGTTTGTTTTCAAGGTTTGGAATCTTTTCTGACTAAAACCAAAGACCGAAACAAATTGATAAAAAAATGGTCTAATATTTATAAAAATTTTTTACAAAATTCAAGGTTTGTTTTCAAGGTTTGGAATCTTTTACAATTTACGTTAACCCTAAGAAAATATTACATTACCCCTAAAATTTTTTTAAACTTAACACTTCATAGAAAGTTTTAAATTTGATAAAAAAATGGTCTAATATTTATAAAAATTTACGTTTTATAAAAATATAAATAACTAATATGACCAAAATACCCAATAGTCCAATACAATGATAATCAACAAGCCCAAAATAACAAATAAGCCCAAAAACATCAAACATAAAACTTAAAAGAAAATAAAACACGCATCACCCATCGACACTTCCCATAGCCACCCACCACCCACACCGACCGACCACCGCCAACCTGCTGCTTGCTGTGGCGGCCCTTGCCACCGCCCACCTATGATCTTTCACCACCCATTTCAAGGTAACAATTTCTAGATTTTTTACTCTATTACACTATGAAATTAAGATTTAAGGTTTGTGTTGTTCTATTTCTAATATTTAAGTGTTATTTCTTATACAAATTAGTGATTTAAAAGATTTCAAGAATATGATATTGGTTAATAGTTATTTGGTTCCATTTTTAATATTTAGGTTTATGAAATTAAGTATATAAAGTAGGGATTTGAAGATGAATTAGGGATTTGATATTGAAATTTGGGATTTGAATTGTGTTATTTTTAAGTGTAATTTGTAATCTTTTTGTGTTATTTGTTATAAAATTAAGGATTTGAAAGATGAAAAAACACGATCTTATTGACAATTTTTTACAAGAAAATTTTAAGAGTAGGATATGAATTCTAATAATGATAATGATATGCAACCAATTGATAATGATATTGGGTCAACTACTCATTCGATTTCTTTTTTGTTTGAGTTCAATTTCTTCAATCACAAATGAAATTGATTTTAGTGATCTTCCTTCGAACCCTTTTATTATCGTGTTGTTTTTCTTTTATTAAAATAAATGTACGGTAAAAAAGTTTATGTTACCCTTAACTTTTCTTCTAGTTCCGTCACTGGTTCAGAATGCAAATTTATAAAGAGTTGCAACAGACTTGTGTAAACAACATTACAATGAAAAAAGCATTGGCTATAATATGATTATCGTTTACTAAAATAGAAGCACCATAAATAAAAAATAAATCTAGAATATTTCTCAAGATCCAATTTACTTGATTAACAAATTTTGTTTTAATTAATTCTATTATATAGTAGTGTTTATTGAATCGAATCGAATAAGTCGAATTTTGAAATGTCCAAACATGATTCGAATTTGAAAAAGATAAGTCAAATTCGAATCGAATCGAATTCGAAACTTTCAAACAGAATTCGAATTCGATTCGTATTTGAAAAAATATCAAATTTGAATTTGAATTTGTTCGATTCGTATTTAGTAAAAAATAACTAATGGAATAATATTTACAAAATTCTATCGACAGATCCAATTTTAAATTCTCAAAATAAATAAACAAGCATAACATACAAAATATTGCACGTTTCAAATAAGTCAAAAGGTAACAATTATGATTTAAAATTATAAATTATATATATTTTTTAACTTTTAATTCTTATTTCTCATGACATATATTTAAATTAATGGGCAAGGTGATACTAAAAAGGAGATTTAAACTAAGAATTCTAAGAAAAATTATAAGTTTGACACGTGTTCTTTTATTGTTATAAAGAGTAGGCCATTTTAGTTATTATGTCAAATACATCAGCTCATTGTGTATTATACGTTCATTGTGTCAAATATCAATTTATTGTGTCATACATTTTACATTATTTATTATATGTATTAATCATTGTGTTTTACGTTTTAGATCGTTTTATGCTATTTTTGTCATTGATTCTTTAGATTATATAGACGTGTTATCTATCATTGTGTTTTACAATTGAAAATACATAATGATATAAGTCACACCCCCGTTTATTGCGGAAACACGATGATGTAACTGACGGAATCATCATAACACATTGATCATTAATAGAGATGCATTAACTGATGAAAACTAACGTGTCATAACGTCACCCGATACAAACGGAGACTTGTGTCGCGGTTAGTCAATTCCAAGACATAACATAGTCAAATAGTTAAAATGAAATTTAAATCCCACAACCCAGGAGCAAGTAAACGAAAACATGATTAACAAAGATAATCCAAAACATAATTGTTAAAGACACCCAAACAAGTTTAAAAATGCATTTCTTAAGGTCATTACTAACACAGCATCCCTAACTATCCTCGATGGTTGTTACCTGAAAAGATATGCTCAAAAGGTCAACATATTGTTGGTGAGTTCGCAGGTTTAAATAATAAACACACTTGATGTTGTGTAATAGTTTGGTAGGACATAAGTGCGTACAGTTATAAGCAAGCAATATCATATGTAATCATGAGCATCACAACTAAACCTATGACGTACACACAGATCTTGTTAGAACATATTCACCCTAGGGCCCGTCGTGGCCACTGTCAGTCTCAACTTGTATCTAACAAACAATGGTGGGGGTGTCAGCCCAATAGTACTATCAATAACTGTCCGTCGGCTCCAACACCGGAGTTAAATAGTTGTGAATAAAGAACCACACAGACAACTCATGCATGTACTAGATATCAACTTACCAACAGTAAACACAATAGTCCCAAAAATGTAAATGAGTTCATAGTATAAAAAGGGTGAGCATACTTTTCCCCAAGTTTTATAAATAATTGAAATGAAAAGGGGCCGCGAAACTCACCTTGAAATTGCACAGTCCAAATCTCATAATACACCAAACAAGCACTAAAAGTACAAATCATAAAAGGATTACCAAAGAACAAATAACCAATATGGGTGTAATTCTTGTAGCCCAGTCTTAATGTCCATCAATGGTTTTATTTTATGAAAGCATGATTTAGTAATTAGAAAAGGTCCAATGTCGAATTTAATCTTTAAATCACACCATGTTTAGGGTTTTAGTTATCACTTTATATTAATTATCAATGCCCTTTAATGAACATCTACTAGTCCATATTCAATGAATTATAGATATTATTAAATTTTTTTTAAAAAAAAAATTCATTTAACTACTTTTAAGTACAATCTTGTCTTTATTTTATTATTTAGTTTCAAATCCTTAGTTTTAAGTTTATCAAAATATTTCAGCATGTAGAGCTGATTGCGCACTAGTTTTGCATAAACTGTTTGGAGGTCGAAACGGTAACGAAATATTGCGTAATAGGTATCGTTTGAAAGATAAGACTTTAAACAGAAAAAGAATCATCTCCATTGGATAAAATATGATAAATATATGACTCGACGAACACAGACCCACCTCTGCCCAGATTCATCAGTTTTGACCTTCAGTTTGTTTGCCACGTTTGGAGAACCAGATGATCTCGAAGCGACACGAGACCACTTGGGTTAGTTAGAAGACTCACTGAACTTGATTTTAAACGAAAAGTTTGACCTATTTGGACTTATTATGACCAAGTTATGTCCTGTACAAAACATTCTTATTTTCTTACAGCAAACTGTCCAGTTCATTAGTCTTGTTTCTTTGCATCCCAAACCTCAATATTTGACCATTATTGACCCGAGCACTTAAAGAACGTTTATTCCATGAACTAATTGACAATTACTTGTATCAAACACTTGGATTATCCTAATTGTTCAGTTCCAAAACAGTTAGTTAGGTT
The DNA here is from genome assembly GCA_025506505.1 of Flaveria sonorensis. NCBI lineage: Eukaryota > Viridiplantae > Streptophyta > Magnoliopsida > Asterales > Asteraceae > Flaveria > Flaveria sonorensis. Next base: position 45,649 of record JACCIY010000248.1, on the reverse strand, counting down.
TTAGTATTCTGGTTCACAATATTAATTAATCGATACATATTTTTTTAATTCTCCAACGGGTTTATCCATTCAAGAAACAAAATTAATGATTTCAACAACAATTTATAAGTCCAAGATGTCCATTATGGTCAGGTCACACAAGTTTACAACCCAATTTTGATAGATCCAAGAATATACAAAGATTGAGAGTTAGGGTTTTACCGGTTGGAGAGTCCAGTTAACACCCGAAACACATAGATCTTACGATCCAATGCCCAAAACCAAGAACACAATATTTAGATGATGATTTGATGTTAGATGATGAACATCATCAATAACATGATTAAACAAGATCTAAATCATCAAAACGAACAATTTTCATACCGGAAAACAAAAGGATGAACAATGCTTGAACAAAATCCAATCTTGAATGATCCAAGACATCAAAAATCGATGAAATAGTGGTTGATGATAATTTTCGATGATGATGAAGATGAAGAACAAGGAAAGGATGGTTGGCGACGTCTAGGGTTTCCTTTAGAGAGAATACTTGGAGAGGAAGTTTAAAAAAATGAAGGAATGAAAAGAAAAACAAGAGAGGACTCCTCTTTTGAATAGATTTCGGCCAAGGGGTCCTTAGATGGGCCTCCCAGGCCCTTTTCTCATCTTGTCCAATTTCGTCCCATCCCGATCCGCGTGTCATCCAATTTTTACGTTTTTAAATTCTCATTGTTAATACGATTCCAACGGACTATTATATGCTATATAAAGTATTTAATTTATATATTTTTAAATTAAATTATGTCTATTTAGTAGGATTTAGGGAAAGCCCACATGATCAATTTTTGTTTCGTTCTTAACATAGATATTAATACTTTAAGTTTTGATAATTCTTGATCAAGCCCAAGGTACATAATCATCGTACTACATCCAATCCGATGAACATCTCACTTCACCAACCTTTAATCCATTAGCACATATTAGGCCCATAATACATAGTTCTAGAATTTAGCGTGTCTATATGCGTCTAATGTACTATTTTCAGACCAAGTCAACATTAAGTTAACTTTCAAGTCAAAATTTATTATTTAGACCAAGTCAAAAATCAAATAGTCAAAGTCAAAAAATTAAAGTCAACGGTCAAAGTTAATGGTCAATGCACCTATTTTGGTAACGGATGTTACAATATACTTTCACTAATATATTTTTTAAAACTCATAGTGTTGAATATAACACAATGTGTTATTTTTGTCATTGTTTTTTATAGTTTATATAAATTTGTTATTGTCTATTATTGTGTTTTATAATTAGAAGTACTTAATGATGTTATTTTACTAATATATTTTTCAAAACACAGTGTTTAAGATGACACAATAACGATCAAAAGACATAACAAGACATTGTGTTATTTTGTCATTGTTTTAATGTATTTGATTAATTAGTTATTAATTTTTTATTGTGTTATACATATTAAAGATACACAACAATGTTATTCCACCATAATATATATCTTAAATTCATCATTTTAGTAAAACACAATAGTATTCATGAAAACACAATATCCAACAAAAATACATAATGAACTGTATTAAAGACACAATGACAAGATATGAGCTTAAAACTATTAAAAGATTTATTATCTTTTTATATAACAATACTATACTCGTTTTAAAAAGAAAAAAAAAATGCTCGTTTTCATAGTGCAATTTTATAAAAAATATAATGTTGTACATAAAAGTTGGGAACGTTTAAAAAATAAAGGGAACTTACAAAAAGTCAACAAAAGTAACTATTCCTAAAATATCCATCTAACCAAATTTTTCCTATTATTTGATCTCAACCATTTATTAAAAAAATTAATGGTTGAGATTACTTCTTATATTTTTTTTAGATTTAGGAGACTTTTTATTTGAACATTTTCTCTAAACTAATATATAAAATAAATAAATATAAGTGTATGTATTTCTATTTCGAATTTCGAATCAAATCGAACTAAAAATAAAAAATTCACAATTCGAGTCGAATTCAATAATTTGACTTCGAATCAAATTGAATTCAAATTTGAAAAGTCTAATCGAATTTCGAATTAGTGATTTTCAACTCGAATCGAATCGAATTTCAAGATTTTCGAATCCGATTCGAATATTAAACACCCCTGCCAGTTAAATCTATTTATTATAATAAAATAAAGTTCTAGATAGACATCTGAAAATTTCTATAGCTTTAATTCTACTTTTTTGTTTTATTCTCCTATTAAATGATTACATTAACTATTAATGATATTATTTAATTTTTTAAGATTAAGAATAGATATATTTTCTATATATTAAGAAAGAGGTGTTTTAAATGTAATTTTTAAAGGAAATTCTTTTATAAAAAAGAAAATTTTCTATATATCAAACTTTTTTTAGAAGCAAATAATTTTAAAATCAATTTTTTTAAAAAAATCTTATAAACCAAAATAATTATAACTCAGTGTTATAATAAGAAACTTTTTAAAATGATATTTTATATAAAAAAGTTTTTCTAAATAAAATGTTAAAAAATCAAAAAAGAAATTTAAAAACAAAAGTTCAAGAAAAAGGATAGAATATATTATTATTTAATTTTATTCACACGTAATTTCAACCATATCTTATCTCAAAATATCATTTATAATTGATAGATTATCGTTTGCTAACTATTTATTTTTTATTTATATAATCCGTGTGATACACGAGGTACTAAATTAGTATTAATAATATAGAGTGCTTAAGAATATATATAAAAGTAAAACTTACAGCCTAGTCTGATTTTATATGACCGTTTTTTTGGTAAAACCGCAAACCAAACCGATCATCACCGTTTGAGATTTTTGAAACCGACCAACCATAAGTTTCAAGAAAAACCCGACCATAAAACCATACCGATTGGGTGGTTTTAAGGTTTTAAACCAAATGAACACCCCTAGCCAAGAGTGTGTGGGTCCGTCGGATTCCTTTGTTTTTTTTACTAGGTAGTTTTAAGTTCAAATAATGTGACATGTTTTAATTATTTATGTCATGAATTCAATTGACTTCTTTGGTTTCCACCCCCTCGAGTCCTCGACTATTACGTACCTAGATTACTAATTTTAAAAATTTACTTTTTTAATATGAGCATCTATTTCTAAATAAACTAGGATTTTAACTTGCGTTTCGTCGCGGGGCAGGTCACATTACGTTAATTGCATGTAATATCATAACAAAGATTAGGCATTATCATAGCATGCATCAATGCTTAATTATTTACACACATGAGTTCAAAAAATGACAGTGAAAGTATCTATAGTAACACAAATAATAGATTATGCTTGTCTATATTTATTGATTAATTTATTAACTTTGATTAGTTTATTAACCGCTCATTCACCTCTAACAAAGAAGCTTTAACAACATGTAGTTTTATGAAAAATCATATCAAGATATTAAAGAAAAGTGAACAGAAAAAACATACTTTCAAAGAAAATATGTTATTTCTACTTGAAAATAAATAAAGGCTTTTGGTTCTCAGATAAATAAAACCATAATATAAAAATATATTAAAGACAAAACTGTAAGAAAATAAAAAACACATGTAAAATAATAAATTAGAAAGTTTTAAACAATAAAACAAAAAATACAAAAAAGTAATTGTTAGAGAACCATGAAATCTAAACAGTTGAAAGTTAACAATCAAAATAAAAATCAAGTAAAGTTCTTCTTTTAAGTAGTGAGTTGACAACTCATGACAGGACCTAGGGTGCTACATGTACGTGAGTTCTCATCACCACCTTCTAATTGTTTTTTTTTTTTTTTTTTTGAATGCATCAATATTCAATAGTTATCATCTAGCTAGTTACTTTTCATATTTCCCTCAAATTTAATTCTTGTTTCCTCTCTTTAAACAACTTACTACCACGTACCACCCGGTAACAACCACCATTAAAAAAAATCCAGCACAGCGTCTCACCGTCGTTCAAAGCCACCAGCACAGCCTATCACCGACACCGATGAGATCCATTCCTGCTGTTGCGTTCTAGATTACGGTTGTTTACGTTCGCGTTTAAGCAGATACATTGCTCCACTTTTGTTCACAATATATTTTGGGTATATTTATAATTACATATAATTAGTGTAACAAAAGCATTAAAGTAACTAAAACAAACACCCGACCTTCTAAATACATTTTTATCATTTTTGAAAGCTCAGATCTGCTTAGTTGTTATGGCTACAGATAATAGTTGTCACGCAAAAATAACAAACATAATAATTGTTTTCACTTCATCATAGCCTTAAAGTGTCGTAAAAAACAAAACCACAAAAGCCTTGTAGTCAAATTAGAAAGTTACATAATCCACTGGCCACACCAACCAAGCATATTAACACATTGTTGACACTAATAAGTAATTTTAACATCAAACAAATTCCTTGAGATAAGTAAAGGCTCATCTTCATCAAACCATCCAACAACTCAACATTCATCATTATCAACATCCAACAATGAGAATATGATTTAATGATTTTTAAACCTACAATCTGAACATAATATTCAGTACACATTTATAAACAAACATGGTCTCAGATTAGGAAACCTTAGCCATCATCGACACCTGACAATAAACAAACTCATCTCAGATGAGGATACAACATCATCATCATCGATAGAGATACAAGAATATGTTCTAAGATGAAACCTACCTAAACACAAGCAACAATCATATATTGTATTTGTAACCGCCTTAGAATAGAAAACCTTATCCTTCATTGACACCTGTTAATGAAACCGCAAAATACACACACCCACAAATTTAGATAACAAAGGGAATAATCGGAGCTATGAAAGCATTCCAAAAAGGTAATAAACGAGACTTAAGCCACCTGCTACCATGGGCGTCGTCGAACGGCAGCCGGCAACGACGCAGCTCAAAGAAAACATAGAAGAAACACGCCAATAGAATGCATGTAGCGATACATAACCATCGCTAAACATTATTAAAAATGCATAAGATGTAAGCCACCTCTCACCACCGGTTCCGTCAAAGGACAAAAATTGTCCAAAAAGGACAAAGAGTGTCCAAAAAAGTAAAACCACAAAAAAGCTTTGTGGTCGAATTAGAAAGCTATCAAGGCACCGGTTCCACCGACCAAAGAGAATAATATGTATTATATTAGGATTGATTTAATGTTACATATCACCTTTACCTAAAATTACTATTGCCATAAGTATTCATAAAGAGTCTATTCAGATTACTAAAGAGGCTAAAGATATGGACTAGTCACCCTTTATCTTCTCTAGTATTTTACTAAGTCTGTAAACATTAATGAAAATACGTTAAAAGAAGCCCAAGGCTAAAGCTACAAGGACACTCAAGTAGGTCTTTATCTTGTCAATTTGATATTATGCGAGTATGTGAGTGATAGAGAAGATGGGAGGTGGTGAGTATAGAGAAAATCTTACATTCCTGAAAATTCAAGGTGATCTATTTATTCAATTATTTTTTTGTGAATGTGTATCTTACTTAATTTAGAATATAAATTAGGTAGTGATCCTACAATATTCCGATAACAAAATTAGGATCATCACAACTCGAACCATTTCACATTATCTATATGAAGTTTAATAATTGTAATTTATATGCCTTACAACATACTTTTTTACGCTGCTTCCGATAATGCACAAACATTAATGATTTAACCAACGTAAAGCGTCAAGACTACTGAACGGCAGGCTCAAGCCCAAAGCTAGTAAAGTTAGGGCTTTGGGCCTCTAACTTTAATGAGTCATCAAATTTTATATATTGTGTTATATGCGCAAAAAGTTTAAATGGGCTAGACACTTTATTAATTTAGCTGAACATCCAATCCAATGAAAATTTACCCTTTCTCTCCTCAAGATATTATAAATTAATTTTACAGAAAACACAGCTGTGATTTGTTCTATCAAACGGCAATTTTGAACACGGATTCGCAAGTTGAAGGAACCTCTGAGGTTATGAGGCAGATGCAACCAAAGAATACCAAAACAACCAAGTCTTCCAACATGCACTAAGGAACAAAGAAGAACTAGCTTCGGAAGTTTTACACACTCAAGTAAAATGCTAAGTGTAAAATCTTCCGAAGCCAATGTTCAGAAGAAACTACTGAGGAAACTTTACACTAAGTGTCAAGTCTTCCGAAGCCAAAGACTCAACTCTTCCGAAGGTTAAAGATGAAGTCTTCCGAAGCTGAATAAAGATAAGACTGATTACTTTAGAAGAAAGAGAAAAGACACTTTTTCTGTCAACTTTATCATAAAGCAACCTCCTGTCCGCTGCATAGTCTGGTGGTTCACCAACTATCATAAGTTGGTGAAACCTCCATGCTTTATGATAAAGTAGATAAGGTCTTTGTCTGCAAGTTTCTGTATTTGTTTCCTGTTTGGCTTTTTGTAATAGGAAAGTCAGTGAGCTATGGCCTGTCATAGTCACTAGTCAAAAGGCAATCTGTCTTTTGACTTTAGGCTGATCTTGTTGTCTAGATTAGTCACATCCAACTGTCTTTTTGCATATTGACGGTTGTAGGTTTAGTATAAAGAGTCAAAGGTTCTTGTATTTCAAATATCAGTGCAAACACCTGTAATAGAACCTAAGAAGCAATATACTACTTCCTTGAAAATTATTTCTTGTGTTCTTGCTCTTACTTTACTTGTGTTGTGCATTGTATCATCTGTTTAAAGTTCTAAGTTCCCCATTTGAATTGTTAAGTGATCCTAAAGATCCTCCTAAGTGTGTTAACTAAGTGCAAAGTCCCTTTTTAACGGTCCTGCATTTGGTATCAGAGCGTTCCAGGCTCTTGTTTGCAAGATCTCACAATCTTCAAAACCTCTTAGTAACACACATCACTTAACTCTTCAAATGGCAGCTATCTCCAAAGCTGATATGGAAACTGAAACAATGACAAAGTCCCCACTGATCACTCCTGAGGATTTTAACACTTGGTGTCAAAGAATGGAAGGCTTTATCAAGTCTCAAGATTCCAGGATGTGGGAGTCTGTTGTAGATGGACCTCATGTACCATGCACCTCTTCAGCTGCTGCTGGTGGTGGCATGATACCAAAGGAGAGGGCTGACTTTTCTGATGAAGACTGGAAAAGAATTGACATTGATCAAAAATCCATGACAGCCCTCCAAACTGCTCTTCCAAACTCCATCTACAGAGGTTTCAAGAAGTGCAAGACCGCTAAACAGCTATGGGATGCACTGAAACTGATGTATGAGGGTTCAAATGAAGCCAAGGAGAACAAGAAGGATCTCCTGAAGCAGCAGTTTGAAAATTTCACCTTCAAGACAGGTGAAACCATGACTCAATAATACTTCAGGTATGTTAAGATTGTGAATACTCTGGCTGATGTTGGGGTAACTATTGAGAACAGGGATATTGTTAGGAAGTTCATGTCCTCTCTTCCAAGATAATGGACACACTACTATGTGGTCATTAAGAGGACTGAAAACCTCAAGACCCTTACTCTCACTGAGTTGTATGGGATACTCAGTGGATACCAGATGGAGATGAATATATAAAATTCATCTGGTAGCTCCAACACTCACCAGAGTTCAGCCCTCCATGTGGTTGAAAGGGATAGCAAAGAACCACAACATCATCTCATCTGCTACCCTGAGACTTCACAAAAGGGTCCTTTCATCACCTTCCCGAAGACACCAAGAGAGAGCTACATCTAAGGAAGTCCCTTCCAAGAGACAAACTTCTCTCAAGCTTTTGTTTCCACTGATGAAAGTTCAGGCAACTTTCTCTTTACTCTTGAAGACCTGGACTGTATCCATCCAGATGATCTGGAATATATGGAGATAGTCAGCAGATGGCTCTTCTCACTCACAGAGCCCAGAAATTCTACAAGAGGACTAGGAGAAGGTTTCCTAGCAATGCTGCCAGTGGCAAGTTTGGGTTGGACAAGAGCAAAGTCAAGTGTTACAACTGTAACCAGATAGGACACTTTGCTAGAGAATGAAAGGCACCCAAATCAAATGGTGGCCAAGCCTAATCCAGGCCAAACTACACTGAAGGAGGGCACCAGAATGAGAAGCCAAGACAGCAAGCTGCAGTTGCTGTTGAAGAAGGAGGCTTTAACTGGAGCTTTCAAGCTGAAGATGCATTTCCAAACCAAGCACTCATGGCTGACCACGATGAAGCCAAGGTACTTGAACATCTTTTCTCTCCTGATTGTATTGCTAAAGTAAACAGATACAGGTCCTACAACTTGGAAATGAGATCTGACATTGAGTCCTTGAATATTCTAAAAGCTGATTTTAAAAGAGCAGAAAATGACTATAAACTTAAGATAGAAGATCTAGAAAAAACAGTTTCAACTCTTAAACATGAGCAAACAAATTACAGGACTCAAATTAAGGATCTCATTACCAAGTTGACTGAATGCCAGGCTGAGCTTGTGATCAGCAAAGTTAGGGCAGAAAAATGTGTTCTTGAAGAGGAAACCTTCAAGAACATGATATCCTCATCTCTGCATGCAAAAGTGTGTTATCAGAACAAGCAGGGACTGGGATCTAGTAAGATAGCTCCTCCACACTCTCTACTATCTGTTAGAACTCCAAGGTATGAAACTGGTCAAGATGAGCTTCCATCCATAGACCCTAGTGATGAAGAGGATGAAGAGGAGAAGGTGAGGGATGACTCTGAGGTGAGTGAAGAGAGTAAATCCAAAAAGGGTCACCATGCTCCTAAAGAGGGAAAAGAAGCTGGTTTGAGCAAAACCAAAAGGAAGAACTTGATCAGAAAAGCAAAGAGAAGATCAAGAAAAGCTCAAGAGGTCAAGACCACCTTTGATCCCAAACAAACAAGTATTTGTCTCTGCAGGGTTCAAGGTGATAAAAGCTGAAGATCCTGCCAAGAATTCTAGTACCAAAGGTTTTACTTCAGCTTCAACTCACTCCAGCAACAACAAGAAGATTGATCAGCTGTGTGTCACTGCTACACAGCCTGAACCATCCATTTCTAAAAGCAAGCTTCACTCTAAGAAGCCTGCTGCATCATCTGAAAAGGTGAAAGAGGAAAAGGAAAGTGTTCAAGCTCAGTCTTCTTTAGAAAAGAAGGCTCTCAGAAGAAAAGATATAGACTGTGTTGTGTGTGGTAGTACCTCACATCTGGCTAAGGATTGTCAATACAATCCAAAGGGTACTATCCACATGATCAAGAAGAAAACTTCTGAGAGGAAGAAGAAACAAACAGCTTCGGAAGGAAAATCTGTTTCCTTCGGAAGCTCCAAAATGAAGAAAAAGGCAAATGAACCATTGCCTTCGGAAGGAAAATTGGTCTCGGAAGAAAGGAATGCTTCCGAAGTACTGAGGCCTGCTACAGTGAAAGCAAGATCTTCCGAAGGATCAGTCTCCAAAGCTTCTGAAGCCACAAAAGCTTTCGAAGCATTGAAGGTCAAGCCCAATCTTTCAAAGGTGGTGTGGAAGATGAAGGAAGACCATGTGGCTAAAAGTTCATCATCAGAAACAGCAAATGATCCCAAAACCTGAGCATAGGATCTATTACTATTTCATTGCCTTTAACTCATTCTAATAAGCCCAAGACCAATGAGGCTTGGGTTTTCAAATGTAACTAAATCATCTCTTTTGTGTAGGACAGCTAAAGACCAACAAAAATATCTGGATTGTTGATAGTGGCTGCTCCAGGCACATGACTGGCAATGAGTCCTTGCTTCAAAACTTTGAAAGGATTGATGGAGGACCAGTTGCTTTTGGAGGAGATGCAGGAGGGTACATTACTGGAAAGGGCAAGGTTACAAATGGTAAGCTCAGCATTGAGAAGGTAAACTTTGTCAAAGAGCTTGGATACAATCTTCTGAGTGTGTCCTAATTTTGTGACCAAAAACATCATATGCTCTTTACTGAGCATGAGTGCATTGTTCTCAAGCCTGGGGTTGACATTCCTCCTGAGCATATTTTGCTTAGAGCCCCCAGGAGAGGAAACATGTACAAGATGGACTTGCAGGAAGCATCTCCATCTGGAGAGGTTTCTTGCTTTCTATCTAAAGCAAATAGTGATGAGTCTTTTCTTTGGAATAAGAGAATGTGCCATGTAAACTTTAAAAATATGAATAAACTGATTAAGAATGATTTGGTAACTGGAATACCAAAGAAAGAGTTGATAAGTGATGACCACTGTGTTGCATGCCTGAAAGGGAAGCAACACAAAGTGTCTCACAAGCCAAAGGAAATGAACTCTATCACTACTCCCCTACACTTGTTACATATGGATCTGTTTGGCCCCACCAGTGTAATGAGTCTAGGAAGGACCTCATACTATTTAGTGATCACAAATGATTTCACAAGATTCACTTGGGTGTTTTTCCTTAGAACTAAGGATGAAACCTCTGAAATCTTGAAGAATTTCATTCTGAAATTGAGAATCAATCTGATCACAAGGTCAAAATCATAAGATGTGATCAGGGAACCGAATTTAAAAACCAAATCCTTGATACATTTTGTGATGAGAAGGGTATTTAAGACAATATAGTGCTCCCAGGACTCCTCAGCAAAATGGTGTTGCGAGAGGAGAAACAGGACACTTATTGAAGCTGCAAGAACTATGTTGTCTGATTCTAAGCTGCCCATCACCTTCTGGGCAGAGGCTGTCAACACAGCCTGCTATGTGCAGAACAGAGTTTTAGTAGTTAAGACACATGGTAAGACTCCTTATGAACTGTGGCACAAAAGGAGACCATTTATTGGTTTTCTCAGAACATTTGGATGTCCTTGCACCATCTTGAATACCAAAGATCAAATAGCTAAGTTTGCTGAGAAATCAGATGATGGACATTTTGTTGGATACTCTTCTCAAGCCAAGGCTTATAGAGTATACAATCTCAGAACTAGAATCATTGAAGAGTCAGCCAATGTACTTTCAATGAACACATACCTTGTATGAAAGGTTCTGGTCTGGATTGGCTATTTGATCTTGATTTAGTTACCAACTATTTTAACAAATCTTGTGAGAATGTTTCAGGATCTATGGAAAACAGGTTAACAGTGGATCCTGACCCAAGATTTGAGCTGAGAAGACCAAACAAGAAGACTACTTCAGCTCCAATGGTGACTAACCCTGTCATTGAGGCTCCAATCAGCACAAGCATGATAAATACTGCTGATTCAACTGAATTACCCTCAAAGTCCAGTTCAGAGGCTCAGAATTCAGGTGAAGGAACCTCCAATGCAGGAGGAATGGATGGTGGTGACAGTGATTAAGAATTTCTTGATGCTGATAACCACTCCATTAAAGACAACGTCAATGATGTCACACACTCATTGGATCAAGTTTCTCTTGATAAGTGTGCTGATGTGGTGGGGGATTCTTTTTTGCCAGATCAAAATTTCTCTAATCTTGATCTGTCCAACCAACTTGCTGTGATTCCTCAACTCAGGATCCACAAGTCACATCCCACCACAAACATCATTGGAAATGTTGACTCAGGGGTGAGAACAAGAGGACAAACTCATGACAGCCATGTTTGTCTACATTCTTGTTTCTTATCTCAAATTGAGCCTAAGAAAGTTGACGAGGCTCTAAAGGATGGAAGCTGGATTAAAGCAATGCAAGAAGAGTTGCTTCAAATCAAAAGACAGAAGGTGTGGAACCTATGCCCTCTTCCTCAAGGGAAGGCTGTCATAGGTACCAAGTGGGTATTTAGGAACAAGAAGGATGATAGAGGGATCATCATCAAAAACAAGGCTAGACTGGTTGCCCAAGGATACACACAAGAAGAAGGAATTGATTATACTGATGTCTTTGCTCCTGTAGCAAGACTTGAAGCTGTAAGGATATTCCTGGCTTATGCTGCATCCAAGGATTTCAAGGTCTACCAGCTTGATGTGAAGTGTGCCTTTCTTTATGGGGTGATTGATGAAGAAGTTTATATTAAACAACCACCTGGCTTTGCAGACCAGATCATCCTGATTATGTCTGCAAGCTTGATAAAGCCCTTTATGGATTACATCAAGCTCCAAGAAAGTTGTATGAGACACTATCAACATACCTCTGCAATCATGGATACAAAAAAGGTACTATTGATGGGACTCTCTTCATCAAAGATACAGGGAATGACACATTTCTATTTCAGATATATGTAGACGACATCATCTTTGGTTCAACTAATCCAAAGCTCTGCAAAGACTTTGAGATGCTGATGAAGAATAGATTTGAAATGAGTGCCATGGGGGAACTCAATTTCTTTCTAGGAATTCAAGTGAAGCAGGTTGAAGATGGCATCTTCATCAGTCAGTCAAAGTATGTACAGGACATACTTACAAGGTTCAAGATGACTGATTGTAAAGTTGCTAAGACACCTATAGCCAGAAACCATTCCCTTGGTCTTGACCTTGAGGGGGAGTGTGTTGATGAACATCTCTACAGGGCTATGATTGGGTCACTTATGTATCTTACTGCTAGCAGGCCTGATATCATGTTTGCCACATGCATATGTGCAAGATATCAAGCAAACCCCAAGATGTCACACCTAATCACTGTCAAAAGGATTTTTAGATATCTCATAGGTGATCCAAATCTAGGCCTTTGGTATCCAAAGAATTCAGACTTTAATCTATATGCTTATACAGATAGTGACTATGGTGGCTGCAACATGACTGCAAATTCCACATCTGGGGGGTGTCAGTTTCTTGGTGGAAGGATAGTCTCTTGGCAATGCAAGAAGCAATCCTGTGTGTCTGCATCAACTGCTGAAGCTGAATACATTGCTGCTGCCAGCTGCTGTGCTCAAGTGCTTTGGATTCAAAATCAGATGCTAGACTATGGATTCAATTTCAAAGAGACTCCCATCCATATAGACAACAACAGTGCCATCTCTATAACAGAGAATCCTGTGCAGCACTCAAGGACCAAACACATCAACATCAGGTATCATCTGATTAGGGATAATTTTGAAAAGGGCTTGATAAAACTAATCAAGGTTAACACAAATGAACAATATGCTGATCTATTCACAAAAGCTTTTGATGAGCAGAGATTTAAGTATCTTGTATCAGCCATTGGGATGATTAACCTTGAATAGGTTTTTCTAAATAACTTCATCAATCTTACTACCTAAAATTGTGTGTCCTAGGTTGTCTATTAGATCACTTCATAAGCCCAGTTCTCTTTGGAGGAAAACAAATTTTCAAAATGATATTTTTAGAGTTATGAAAATTTACCTTCGGAAGAAATAAAATTGCCCTCGGAAGAAATTTACAGCTTATCTGCCAATTATCTTCGGAAGAAGTTCATGAAGCATCTTCCGAAGCTTAAGTTGAATATAAGCTCCTAAATACATTTTAGAATAAATCTCTTCCGAAAGCAATTAAGTCTCGAAAGACCTGTTTATCTCTTTCGAAGCCAAAACTTTCAAAACTCTTTGAAATATCTTCCGAAGCAAAATTGCCTTCAGAAGCATTTTCTGAAAAAGCTTCCGAAGCTAAAATAACCTTCGAAAGTTTTGCAACTTCCAAGAAAACTACCTTTTTAGGTGTTTTTTTATGTAGGAGCCACTTGCGGATTTCAAATTTTATCTTTTGCTTTAACTTTGTTTCAAATCCTGAGTATATCTCCCCAAACGGTCCTATCTTCATCTCTCTACTCTCATTTTTTCTTAACCTAAAATTAACCCCAAATTCATCTTCTTCTACCTTCCTTCTCTGCAAAGCTTCTGCAAATGGCAAATCTTGATCGCCGAAACGACCCAGATTTCACCATGCATCTACACAAGCAACACAACCAGGTTGCTCTGTTAAACTCTAAGAAGGATCCAAGCTTCTCAGATGTTTGTAGGTATCTTTCTTTGTCTCATTATCTCACCTCCCTTACGATTGATCCTCCCCTCTATGAGGATCAATTGTTTGAGTTCTGGCGGACCTGTCAAGAGGTCACTTTGGACGGGGTGAAGGCACTGTCTGCCACAGTGCAAGGGAGGACATTGTTCATCACTCCAGCCATCATCAACACCCATCTTCAGCTGGATGATAAAGAAGGTGAAATGTCCTTCCCAAAAACTGCTGTCAACCATTCCTTTGAGCAGATGGGATATGAATGTGACTTCACAGTCAAGACCTTCAGGAAGGGGAAGGTCTCATACCAATAGAAGTACCTCCTCCATGTTGTCATCCATAGCTTGTCTAACAAACATGGAGGATGGGACCAGATTCCTGAAGACCTCTCCTTCATTGTCCATGGGATGGTTCAAGGGGTCAAATTCAGGTATTCTCAGTTTTTTTTCACAAATTTACTTGCAAATTTGGACTCCCTAAAATATTACATGTTTCCCCGGTATGTTTAACACATTCTCAACTGTGAAATGGGACCACAGTTGAGGGGAACAGGTAATGTTCTTAAACTTGCACATATGAGGCCCGGCATTTTCAAAATATTAAAAAAGCCAACTGTTGGTTCTCAGGGGTAGAAACAGCCCTTGTCCCAAAAATGTTTGAGCTCATTGCTCAGGGTGACATCCTAGCAGCACCAGCTAGTGATGAACCAACACCCTCTACCTCTCAACCACCATAAGGCCTACCATTACCCTCACTTACCAAAGAAAATCCAAACGAACCCCTGCACCTACTATTGAGCATATGCAGGCCCCCATATCACAACCCACATAGGAGGAAGTGGACACTAGAGCTCCCACTTCCCCTGAGGAGCAAACCACTCCCATTCTTGACACAATCAGTGCTGAGGTTCCTCATGCTCAGCCTGATGAGCTCACACCTCCTCAAATAGCCTTAAGCCTTCACTCTGAGTCTCAACACTCTGGTGATCAACCTTCAGGGGAAAGCTACCATCCCCAGCCTCTTGATCTTAATCAACCCATGCCCAGCCTTGACTTTTACTCTGATGAAGATTTGGTTTCAGTGAGTACCATGAATCTCTCCTCTCCACCCACACTCAAGGTGAGATGAATACTCCTGCCTCACCCACTTCTAGCCCACATCAGACACCACAAACTGAGGTGGATCTCCTTCAGATTGTCCAGGAGATCCATGTGGCAGAGGCTTTCACTGTTGGCAGTGATTACATCTCTAAGACCTCAACCATGGAAACCCAGCCTCTTGAATAGAGCAGGGGAAATCCAGCAGCCAAGAAACCTATGCTGGTGTTGAGGGAGAAGACTCAGGTCCAATCCTCTCATCCCCCTATGATTCTTCATCTGAAGATGAGGGGAGTCTGCAACAAAGGTGCACAAACTCTCAAACATGTGCACCTACTTTGTGTCCAAGATAGCTCACCTGGAATCTCAGGTGACTATCTTGCAGAAAAGGGTCAATGACAGCAACTTGAGATCACCGATCTCAAGGGTAAGCTAGCTGAGAGACCAATGAGATCAACTCATCCAGGTCCACAAGAACCTGTGGATGTCATGGATCAATCTCCCAGCTCACCTATGCAAGAGGGTGATGCTACCAAAAAGGGGGAGAAAATCCTAACAATCACAGAACCTGGGAGTTCCTCTCAGAGTATGGACATAGAGGACTCACCATCCTTCTTGCAGTTGTCCATACTCAGCAACCTCCTCTAGACAGTGATCTACATTTGTTAATACAACAACTGTTTGAGGAGGGAATACCAAGAGCAATGTCTGCCCCTTCTGAGAACCCAATCTGGGGTTAGGGGTATGACAGTGAAAGGAAAGCTCTTGTACTCTCTAAAGCTCAGGATCAACTAGAAATTTTAAACATTTCAAACCTGAGTTTCTATGAGGGTATAAATCTGGTAGATCTGGCACTTGTCAACCCAAGCAACAACAGACAAGCTGCCAGACTAGCCAGTAGAATTCAAGATTGGGTGGTGGAAGAATTCAAAAGGAGATCAAAACTATATAGACATAGGCTAGCAGTTGAAGCCTTTGGTCAACTGGATGTTGAGGTGGACCCTAAGATTAGCTTCAAAGGGAAAGCCTTGACTGAAGGCCTAGAGGCTGAGACTGTGAATCTTAAGACAATATCTCCTCCAGCACCCCATACCCTCAGTGAGGCACCAGCTGGTGATGGTGCATCACAACCTCTCTCTGGCCAGAGCTTGACTGCTGAATCCAGCAATGAAGGCCAAAGCTCTCCTCAGCCTGAGTCATCAAGATCAGTACTTGACAAAGGCAAAAGAAAACTAAATACTGAGGAAATTGAAGAAGAGAAAAGAGAGAGGAAGAGGAAGCTGAGGGGAGAGAGTTCAAATGGTTCCCCAGGATTCATGCAAGCTGCAATTCTGACTTCCCATGTTCCAAACACTCAAGAAGATGAGTTAAGGGCGGCCAGACTTAATTATCTGGGGACCAGGAACTACAACATAGATGAACTCATCTCTCTCCCCTTAGAGGAATTAAATGAACTGGCTGACACTGAGTTGTCAAAGGAGAGGAAGGAAGCTGAGGATGCAGCCTTGACCCTCAAGCATAAAGAGGAAATAAGAAGAAAAAGAATATACAAGAAAATTCTTGTCCTCTCCCCAGTTCAAGAAAGCCCTGAGTTAGAGGTTGTGGCTGCAGATCAACCTCAGGTAGTTAATAAAGAAGAAAATACAAAGATGATCAACTACCTGAGAGCCACAGGCCTCTACCAGGCACATGCACTTCTTCCCTTACCATATGATTACATACTGTTTGAATACAACAAGCAGCTGGAAGAGCAAGCCAAAAGAAATAGGCAAGCTGCTAGAAAAAGGGAAAGGGAAGAAGCTACCAAGTCAAGAACCATCATCAAGAAAAGTCAGAAAAAGTCTACAGATAGGCAAAAGATGATGAGCTTCTTGAAGCTGTATGGGTTCTCCGAAGGAGGCTTGGTCCCATGTCTCTGTCCATAATGGATGAGCACATAAGGGTGATCAAGCAGAAGATTAAAAGGGGAGAGCTTGTGGATCTCCACTCACCATCAGAACAAGCTCAACCTGAAGTTGAGGTAAAGGTTGAACCTACAGAGACAACACAACCTACACCTGAAGCTACACAACAGCCAACTTCATCTTCTGATCCATAACAGGGTTCTCCTCCCTCTCTTCTAAACCTGGGAGAGAGGAGATCCCAACTGAGAGGGAATCCACTAAAGAACCTGGTACTAAAGACCAACCCTCTCAGTTAAAATCATCTAGGAGGAAAAAGAGGATGGCCAAAAGAAGATCCTCTAAGAAGAAGAAAAGAAGAAAGGCATCCACCTCCCAAACTCAGGATGAGTCAGAACATCCTAAGAAGTGCATGAAGAGGGCTCTCAACCAACTCCTATCATAGTAGAGCCTCTCTCTGTTGGAAGACCAATTCTATCATGGATATTTGCTGAAGATCCTGATAGATGGTATGTCACTAGAGATCAGGGAGAACAACATGTCTATTTCACTAGCAACATGCTTGAACTCCCTCTGCATGATCTCTATGACATGAGAAGGTACTTCATGGGTCTGAAGAATCCTGATCTGCTAATGAAGAAAGGAATTCTGAAGATTCTCTTATGGACTATCCCAGTCTGAAGACCTCTCTGTTTTGGTAGCATCAGCCTAGGGGGAGTTTGTAGGAACCTCTGAGGTTATGAGGCTGATACAACCAAAGGATACCAAAACAACCAAGTCTTCCAACATGCACTAAGGAACAAAGAAGAACTAGCTTCGGAAGTTTTACACACTCAGGTAAAATGCTAAGTGTAAAATCTTCCGAAGCCAATGTTCAGAAGAAACTACTGAGGAAACTTTACACTAAGTGTCAAGTCTTCCGAAGCCAAAGACTCAACTCTTTCGAAGGTTAAAGATGAAGTCTTCCGAAGCTCTCAAGACAAAGTCTTCTGAAGCTGAATAAAGATAAGACTGATTACTTTAGAAGAAAGAGAAAAGACACTTTTTCTGTTAACTTTATCATAAAGCAACCTCCTGTCCGCTGCATGCTCTGGTGGTTCACCAACTATCATAAGTTGGTGAAACCTCCATGCTTTATGATAAAGTAGATAAGGTCTTTGTCTGCAAGTTTCTGTATTTGTTTCCTGTTTGGCTTTTTGTAATAGGAAAGTCAGTGAGCTATGGCCTGTCATAGTCACTAGTCAAAAGGCAATCTGTCTTTTGACTTTAGGCTGATCTTGTTGTCTAGATTAGTCACATCCAACTGTCTTTTTGCATATTAACGGTTGTAGGTTTAGTATAAAGAGTCAAAGGTTATTGTATTTTAAATATCAGTGCAAACACCTGTAATAGAACCTAAGAAGCAATATACTACTTCCTTGAAAATTATTTCTTGTGTTCTTGCTCTTACTTTACTTGTGTTGTGCATTATATCATCTGTTTAAAGTTCTAAGTTCCCCATTTGAATTGTTAAGTGATCGTAAAGATCCTCCTAAGTGTGTTAACTAAGTGCAAAGTCCCTTTTTAACGGTCCTGCACAAGTATTCTCTGAATCTAGTTCTCAATGTTAGTTTCTTTTTTCCAAGTCTAGATTCTAAACTAATGAGTTTTAAAATTGATTTGTGTTGTTGGATCGTACTATACTATTGTTGTCTTTCTTGGTCTAATTCTATAGTTAGTGTTTAAACTTTAGTTTACTAGTCAAATGGCATTTAGTCACTTGTTTAGTGCATTAGTTTTCGTTAGTGTTTGAATATTTGTAAAGTTTCTATTTGTTGTTTAGTGAATTAGATATGAATCTAGTGAATTAGACTGGCAACTCATTTGTTTATTGTATAATTTAATTATACTATCGTTAGTTGAGTAGAAGTTCGCATTTGATCTATCATATATAAGTGTAATGTCGACTAGAAAGTATGAAAGTAGACACATGAAAAGGTAAAAGAAATAAAAACAAGAAGCCGATATTGGATTACAAAAAAGGTCTTTACTCAAATTACAATTAAAAAAATTTACTCCGATAATTATAAGCATTTTAGTTTATTTTTTCGGTCCCCAGAGCGGATAAAAAAAGGATCTATAATGATAACTTCCGAAAGGAGCGTTTTTTTGCTTCGTTTAGGGCCTCCAAAATCTTTAAGACGGCCTTGACTGAAAATAGTACGTTATCAACAAATCAGGGCTGTAAAACCACATTTGAGGAAACTCATGATTTTAGGTGAAACATTTAAAACGAGACATAAAAAAAATATGAAATATATTTCACCGTTTTTGCATGGGAATAATAATTATTCCACATTTGTCCTAAACTAGCATACCTAGTACGGGTGCGCATGGTCGGTTTGGTTCATTTTTTACCTAAAACCAAAACCAAAAACCAATATTTCGGTTTCTAGGTTTTTAAAACCGTTCGGTTTCGGTTTTTTGGTTTTCGGTTTTCACTTCGGTTTGGTTCGGCTTCGGTTTTTTCGGTTTTGTTTTTGGGCTTCAAGTTTTTTTTAATTGGTCCAAAGTAATGAATTTAAACTAGAAACTTTGAGCTTATATCATTTTGTTGATGTTTAAACATAATCTATATATTCTTATAAATTACTTAACATTAAATATAATTACAATTAATAAAATACAATAACAAAATATTTAATAAAACAATTTAATCTACCAAACAAAAAGTTTAAAGATTATTTATATCTATCTATTTTAGATAGCATAGGTTAAATAAGTAATTTATAGGCTAGTCATATTTATAAGTATATGAATACACCTCTAAATTTACAAGTTTGGTTTTATGGTTTCGGTTCTTTCGGTTTCTATTACAAGCAAAACCGAAACCGAACCGAAAAAACTGGTTTTTAAAAAATCATCAAACCAAACCGTCGGTTTCTTATTGGTTTTGGTTTTTTTAGTTTGGTTGCGTCGGTTATTTCGGTTGCGGTTCGGTTATTTCTGTTTCTTGCACACCCCTGATACCTAGTATCTGAAAACATAACTCTTGGGCCAAATATACATTAGATGGACTTTAACAAGTTCAAAAATCTTAACAATTGTATCAAAAGATTTCTTTAAATCTTCATAGCACATGTGTAAATATTGATACTATAAATCAAATAACTAAATAACTTCCACATAAATACCATACATAACCACACATCATAATTACACTTAGTTTTAATTCAATTTAACTTCCAAAAACTATTACATAATATACATAATACAAAAAAGTACGAATATATTAATAAACACAATCATGTGTCATCATACTACCAACTAGCATTATCATCATCAAAATGGCCCTCCTCCCTTCACCAAAACCCATGACAAATCACCACCCATCTTCATCCTTTACTAGGGGCCTCTTCCCCTCATTCACTATCACGACATTTCTACTTGATGTTCTTTCTAGCTCACTATTCATGAGATTCCCATCGACAAGACCACCCCTATACCCCTCCCTTTTGAAGATTTACTCTTGATTAAATAAAAAACTTATTATTATTAAGTTATTAGTTGTTTGATAAAGTTTGAAGCAGATACGAATTGAGTTTGATTATTTATTTGATTATCTAATAGATTTTGAGTTGGAATGTGAGTAGAATATGTTCAGTATAAATAAAGAGTTATAGGGTTATTATTTTGTGTGGTCTTCAATATTAATATTAAGTGTACTTATTTTTATTCTATTGTTAATTATATGGTATTTTAATCTGGGCCAATTTTCTAACAATTGGTATCAGAGCCAAACACATTAAAGACCAGTTAAAGGGGTTCTTCGTGAGCTAGGGTTCTACGTGAGTCAAAGATCAAAAACATAGAAAGAGGTTCTGTGTGAACCTAAAATTACTCAACCAATGAAGAAATTCTATGTGAACAACGAATCCATGTGATTCTTGATTCAGTGGAAGCGAAAAAAAAGGGAGTTTTATTAAGGCCTTTTGTTCATTGGTGATCTAAAGAAAAAGTCAAAAGAGTGTTGGTTTGGTGGCTTGGAGTTCAAGGAAAAAAAATGGCAGAAGCCTTTTCTATTTTTGGTTTTACTCATAACATTAAAAAAAGATAGCAAAGTATAATGGGTGAAGAAAGATCACTTGTTGGTGATATGGTCCTGGTTACAGATCACTCGAACATAACCCTTTCAATGTCCCAAGTTGACAACCACTAATTATACAACTTGGGCCATTATGATGAAGTCGATCAAGCTAATAGTTTATGGGAGGCAATCGATCCGGTAACCATAGGTGCAGTAGAATCAAGGAAAAATCTAACTGTAAGAGCTTTTATTTTTAAATCTGTACCCGAAGACATTCTTTTGCAGGTGGCGAAACATGAGGATGCAAAAGACGTTTGGGAATATATACGGATTTGTTTTCTTGGAGCGGATCTGGTGCAAAAGTCTTGACTTTAAACACTTAGAAGTGAGTTAGAGTAACTACAAATGGGTGATGGTGAATGTCTTGATGACATTACAGGGAAGATTACAAATATCTTGAAAAAATTCAGTGATCTCGGGGTCAACAATTGAAGAGAGGGTCGTGGTAAGGAAACTTCTTAATTTTGTGCTGGGTAAGTTTATGTCAATTGTGGTGATGTGTGTAAAGTATATATAATTTTTTTTTGATATGAAAATTCACACAAATTGTTTTAATTTTAAAGAAACGATTATCACCTTTAGACTAACTACACACAACAGGCAAGCGCACCTATCGTATAGTAGTATAGCTTGAGGTAAGAACCGAGTATCGATCCGTGAACACAATGGCTCCCAATACTAAATCATCATCACTATTTAACCAGTCAATTTAGTTTGGATTTGCAAATATTGAATTAACTAAAATAATTAGCAAGCTAAACTAACAAAACAAGGAAGTAAAGATGAAGATACACAATCAATTAAAGATACCACTTGGACTTTGATTCCACTTAGCAATGAATTATCAACTAGCACAAACCCGAGGTGAGACCATTTTTTACACATAATACATGGAAGTAGCCTAAAACCCCGTCAAGGATATCTAGACATATAACCATTCGGAAAGCTAGAACGATAAACACACAATAGCCACCTAAAGTTATGCCATGAGGAACTAATGATACAATTATGTCAATGTTAAAGATGAATTAGACTCCCGTTAGGGTTACCTAATTCCATAAATCTTTGGAAAGTTAACACGATAAACACATGATAACCACCTCAACTTGGGTAAAATAGACAAAACTACAATTACTCTTCAACTCATAAACTTCATACCACGATTACAAAACAATTCATAACCAATGACGAGAGAGATTCATGACATACACCATGTTTTTCTCAAACATAAGCATAAGGATGCACATTTGACCAATTTTACTAAACTTTCAACCTTCATTTACCATTCCTAGTCAAATGTCATAAGATTACATACAGAAGATGCAATTATATGCATAAGTCTTGTAAAACATGAAGTTTTCTAACATAACATGCTTACAACACCCACAAGGTTGAACATTTCATCAAACTAGAACAAACACACACAATCATTGAAGAATAATCAAGCTTCATCTTAGCATTAACATAAACATCACCAAGAATCATGTACAAGTTGTTAAATCATGCTAGGTTTCATTTTATCCAAGTGATAAAAAGAGTTTAGCCCATGAGGCTTACAAAAAACACACCCAAGCTCAAGAATATTAAAGAACTCACAGTAGATCTAGAGAAATTCAAACCAATTTTTGAGTGATATGAGGTGGATGATGTTAGATCCTCCTTGAAAGTGTGAAATCTTCAATCTTGGCCTTCAAATCTCCCAAAAACTCTTGAGAGATGCTCAAAAACACCTAAGGGTTTGAGGGAAGCTAGGGTTTTGAAAGAAATGAAAGTTGTGTTGGAAATGAGGTGTCCTAGGGTTATAAACCCGTTTTCTACCCGAATATGGCCATATCTGAAGTGATATGACCATATTCAGCATAAAAAATGAGCTATTTAGAATTTGACAGCTTATATGGCCATATTCAGCTTCAATATGGTCATATCAGAAGCATTTTTCCTCTTGAACTTCTTCAAATCTTGGGTTTTCTTTACAAAAATCACCGAGCTTCATCCAATAACTACAAAATTCAAATAAAACACAAATAATTGTCTAAATTATGAATTTTGTATCAAAAATAACTTAAAATGCAAAGAATATATATATTGTAAACATGTATAATTATTATCATATCAAACATCCCCACACTTGAACTTTGCTTGTCCTCAAGCAAACTCTAATATAATAATTTAACAAAATAGCTCCCATTGATAGAAAAAAATTAATGAGAAGCAAACCATTGGTTAAATAAAGATCCAAACTCATGATTAACAGTCAAGCAGAGCACATTCATAAGATAAAACCTAGTGTTTTAAACAATTTGTTCTTCTAAAAAAAACTAGAAATAATCAGATGAGCATCACATGCCTATGACATTTATTTATGAATGAGTGTAAACCCCTCACAAAAATCACTCAACACTCGGTTATTTGTATGTAAGTGTATAATGGAATCACTCAATGCCAATCGACGTGACATACATAGTAATATGCTTGCAAAGAGATCAAGTCTTCACCAACTAACATGAGCAAATGCATGAATCAAGAGGACTTTGATGGTTTGTAACGGGGCTTGGGTAAAAAGGGTATGGAATTTTTGGTAAATATGTCTAAACGGATAAAAATTCCAACAATCTAGATGCTAAATATGATACATTACACTAATACGTAAACATGGTTTAATATAACTAAACTAATACAAATCTACTAAACGTGAGCTATGCATGAAATTCGTCCTTTTTATGCATCAAATAACTCACATTTATTTATTCATATACTAAACAACATAATCTAATACTATAACATTCTTTTCCTCATTTTGTTTCATTGTTTTCTTTTTTTTCTTTTTTTTCGTTTTGTTTTTTTTCATAGAACAATGGACGCCTAACTAACAATTAAATATTAAACGAATTCGACGTCAACATTTAAACAACTAGAAATAACCGTAATTTTATCACAATGGTTTAAAAGACAAAAATGGCTAACTTGGTTAAGTGGCTAATGATGTTGGTAACAACAAAGAAATAAAGGAAAATGCCTCAACATGGTGACTAATGGTAACAATTGGGTGAAGTAAAAGAAAAGAAATTTAGTTTATAAGGTGGGTATTCCTAATGCCTCTGTCATTTTCATGCAAATACTCAGTTTGTGGTCTTGAAATGCATATCCTAGGCAAGTTCTCATGTGAAAGCACATCTGGCACACTCAAGACTCAACAAAAATGTAAGCAAACACTAAGTCATATGATCTCATATGATAAAGGCACAAATAAGCTTACGGAAATGGATGGATAAAGGTAAGGTTTAAACACATACATAAACAATATATTCTCAACTTGCAATGCTCACTTAATATTCCATAATGTTTTATCCAAATACACAAGGTTTCTCTTAATTCTATGATGCCAATGAACGCAATCATGTTTGAGGATCTGAAACAAGTATTCATGGATGCAAATTATTTAGATTTATATATAAAAAAAACTTGTCAGAAATTAGAGCATGATAGAAGGACAAGCAAAAAGTTCATAAAACAAAAGAAAACCCCAATATCTCCATGCTTGAATCGTACATTGCCCTCAATGTACCAAAAATATGCAAATGCACAGGGGGTCTGAGAAAAGTGAACGAAAAACTCCCTTGTTGTGATTCGATGAAAATTGCCAAGAAGTTCTCCAAAGCCTCAAAATGATTTCATGTGAGAGGATTCCAACCAAAATGATCACTAACACATTCCAAGAGCAAAAAAAAAATAAGAGTAGTCAAAAATCCTGTTAAGCATGCATAAGGAAATAGCAAATAATAACAAAAACAAAGAAATAAACACAAAGTGTTTCAAAAGCTCATTTTGCCTCCAAGAATCGTCATTTAATTTATGAGTCATTAACTTGACTCGGCCCTGCATGCATAACATTCTAGGGCAAGTGATGGAACAAATTAGCAGACTGGTGGCTTATGATACTTGAAAATTCATTCGACCCGTTTGATTTAATGCATTTACCAAAGGTTAGTGAGAAATCTAATGGTAAACGCAAACACAATACATACGGGTCGTGCCACCAACACTTGTATTTGCCTGGACCAAACCTGATACAACTTATATAATGAAGGAGGCGATCATCCCGATAAGATTTTGAATTCCAATGCTTGGTGGATCGATGTTGCACCTTCAAAGCTGATTGGTCCATGAAATGGTTTGCCCCCTCCTATGTTTCGTTTGATTCATGTGATGAATCATCATAATGCTTAATCACGGGTCGGCTATGTTTGGTGAAAGGATGAGGATCGGGTATCACCATGGTCATTTGTTCATTGGTGAACCCATCCACTTGCAAATCTTCTTCTTGGTGTGGTTTTTCCTTGATCACCACGGTTGGCTTCCTATAAATTAGTGCTTCTAAATCATCAAGGTCGCTAACCGGGTTGAACCATTCTTCTTTCCCTTCCACAAGAGGTATGTTTGCCAATTCATCTCCAAACTCGTCCTCCCAAGATAGGATACTGTGGTTTGTGGTTTTCCAAATAGTGAGACTGGGGAGAACCACTTCCATCTCATCCATGACCTCCTTCCGTTGTTCTTTCCTTTATGATTCCTCGACTTCTTGCTCATCATTAGTCAACACACGGGGATAAAGTAATTGTGGCTCATCAAACTCAAATGCACTTTGAACTAGAGGTGGGACTTGTGCTTCATCCATTATCGTCTCAAGTTCTGATTCATGTTGTAACACATCAAAATATAAAACAGGGTTGGCTTCACTTTCATCCTCCTGATCTAATTTGGTGCTCTGATCCGTGCTGCAAGATGAACTCTTTTGTAGAAGGTGGACATATATCTTATTAAGTTCAACACTTACTGCCTCTAATCGACGGCGTTGTTCTGCGAGTTCCATAGCGTTACTTTCTTGTTGCTTAACCTCGTCTTGATTACAACCGCTGGTAGGCTATGAAAACATATTAATTCCTTGTTGTATTCGGTTTGGAATGACATTATGGTAGACTCTTCAAATGGTTGTGAGTAAGGATGCGGCTCTTCATAATAATCTGTGGAGAACCCTTGAAAATGATAACAATCCGGTGTGTAATGAGGTCCTCCACAAATCTCACACCAAATTCTCTCGTGGTAATCCCCATAATCAAATTGGTATCCTCCATAGTAACTCTCGTAGTCGCGATCCATGAAAGTCACTACAAACAACACTCAAACAAAAAGATCACGGGCATCGGATAGAAATGAAACAAAAATAAGAAAAAAGAATACATAGAAAAAAAAAGAATCTGAAATAGGCACAAATAGTTAAAGTAGCAACTTCGATCTTTCTTGAAATCACAACGGCGCCAAAAACTTGATGTGTTTAAAGTATATATAATTTTTTTTGATATGAAAATTCACACAAATTGTTTTAATTTTAAAGAAACGATTATCACCTTTAGGCTAACTACACACAACATTTTGCATGTGAATGTCCTGATTTAAAAGAAAAGGATGAAGTAATAAATTTGGTTAAAATTTCAAGATGATGATCGGTCGGCATTGTTTTGATGAGGTAGGAGTCCATATCAAGATTAACGGCAGAATGAATATTTAATCTTGATTAAATATAAGAAGATAATCTTTATTAAATTTTAAGTTTAAAGTAAATAAGAACTGAGTTTGATTATTTATTTGATTATCTAATAGAGTTTGAGTTCGGATATAAGTAGAATATGTTTAGTATAAATAGAGAGTTATAGCATCATTATTTTGTGTGGTTTTCAATATATATAGTGAGTGTTCTTATTTTTTTTTTCTATTGTCGATTATGTGGTCTTTTAATTTGAGCCAATTTCTCAACACCTTCTTCCTTTCTTACTGCAACCATACCATCCCCACACCCCTTCTAAACTTTATTTTGTTTAATCAAAGACCAGCACTTATCCACTCTTTGTCCCCATCAAACGAAATATAGATAAAATACATCAACAACTTAAAAGCTTCACAATATCTCTAACTCTTTCCCTCACTATATGAATCGACATCTCCTTCCCTTTTACTCTCCAAAAACTAAGTGCAAGGAGCTCACGCACAATACATTCATCCAAACTCAAGTTCAAACCTTTAATAGTTTGATCTTCATCAACAATCCATATAAACTTCTTATTGTAATGTTTTATCATTGTCTTACTTGATTATCACATAATTAAAATACTAGGCACAAATCAAATATAGGTAACAAAGACCAATAATGTTAAGACTAACACGTTACAGTTTTCTTACGTGTATGATTTTTACCGTAACAAATTAACCGAAGTCTAAGCTGATGGATGATTTAACATCCTTGATCCCTTTTGGGATGTTTGGTGAATTAAAGTTTAAGTGATTTTATGAAGGAAATCTCATATAACATGTTATATGCATTTGAATTAAATTTATGTGACTTTATGCCATTCTAGTACAAAGAATATACAACCTAAGGAACATGATGGATAATATGGTTAATTATCAAAATACAAGGGTTATGTCAACTTATAACATGAATCAAAGTTATATAGGCTTGGAAATTACAAAAAAGATGATTTGGTAATGGGTGTCTTAGAAAATAGATTCGGATAAAAACTTTTACCTATCGTTAAAAGATTATAACTTGGTCGAAATATAACCAGATTGGATGATTTTTTAGCCTAACATTAAGTTCATAGAATTATCTACCAACCCCAAGTGATTTCATACTTTTCACTGAGTTTAAGGGCCTGCTTGGTTTGTGAAATTCACAGGAATTGAAATTGAATTTTATTCCTTCAAAAATCATGTTTGGTTAGCAAAGTTGGAACTAGAATTGTAAAATATTCCATCAATGTAAGAAATTTAACATTCTTTCACTCCATGGATGTAGTTTTTAAACTTTCCAATTGAATGATTTATGATTACCAAAACACCCTTTTCTTCCCGCTCCATTTACATGGTTCTTCTCAAATCTACAATGACAAATGAAATTTAAGCCTAGCAAAGTTGAAAAAGTTAATCCTAAAATCCAAAATCAGAAACCCAAAATTGACGGTCACAAAAACCAAAAACCCATATAATATTTCAAACTTCACCCACCTATCTCATGAACAAATCATACCTTCTAGTTAACGTACAATGAAAAGAAATGTAGATGACTACAAAGCAATTATGACATATAAAGTTTAAGCAATAACTATAACATCAATGTGAGGAATAAGAACCAAAATCAAAGTCAATATTTACAATACAACATCTGAGCATATGAAAACAAGTTCAAACCATAGACCTCAAATTGGCCTTGAGAACTTTGATTGAGCCTTGCAATTTACGATTTGGCCTGTCATGATGAATAACCTTAAATCTTAGTGTTGAATTATTCTTAAGTTTGGTGCCATGGAACCTCACATAGCAGGAAAGACGAGAAAATGAAGGTAAGTGTCGGAATATTAAAGGATGAAGCTATCAAATACTAAGTGTGGAAATGCTCCTGGTCAAACAGTCTAGGTGCCAAAGATAAAGTCTACCCGTTGAAGACTTCATCTGTCGAATGACCTGTTGATCAATTGTGATTCAACATATACATTGTTCTGCCGATCAGCAGTTGTATGTGCTGATTCACTACTTTTCTAGACAAGGATATTAGTGCTGAAAAGTAGTGATATTACTACTACACTATAACTGCTGATGTGTGTTGATTCTTATGTAAATTGTACATTGTATTGTAGCCAGTTATATTATACATTCATGGTATTCTATAATGTGTAGATCAATGGTTGTAACATGCCATTGACTCTAAATTTAGAATAGACCTTTAAGATTTGTTCTAGTATTTAGATTTCTTAGTATAAATGCCTCATAGTTGTATAGTTTTGAGGTTAGCGTTTTTGCCCACCTGTATACTTGGCATTGCTTTTTTTTATCAGTGAATTATAATCAAGTGAATACTTTGAAAGAATTTCTTGTGTTATAATCTATTTAAGTATTGTTATCTATGTTTGTTAGTAAGTAGTTAATAGAGATTTTGCATATGTTATCTACTGATCTGCAGAAAGTTCTTGTTTCATTCACGATCCAATAGTAAGGGATAAGGATTAGGGTTTGGAGTTAGGAAGGGTAGTTTTGTCGTTTTGACTTCTAAAACATTCAATTCCATTTACGCTTTACAAACCAAACACACTATAAAATTTTATTAGAATTAATTCCATTTCCAACAAATTTCAATTCCTTTTAAACACTTCAATTTTATTGAAAACATTTTGTAAACCAAACAACTTTAAGAATCCCAAACCACCGTTACAAAATAAAAGGTCAAAGTTGGATTTTTGATAGAGACATTTGCTCGACTTTAAACGGACCTACGATAGTCCATAATTCATGACTCATGTCGGTTTGTAATTTTTCAAGAAAAGGTATGTGATAAGGCCTTGACAAGGAGCTCCAAATAAAATCAATTATTCGATCCTTAATTGTTAGGGTTTGAATGACAGGAATGAAGGTGTTGAGGGTATTCTTCATGACAAGATGTTTCAAGCGAGCATATTGTGAACCATTTCATTACAAATCATAGATGAGCTAACTAGCTAAGTTTGTTCAATAATGAGTTAAAGAGCATTAAGTTAAAAGGCTCATGCTTGTTCTACAGATCATGCACCTACGAATAAGATTAACATAATGTGGCTCTTTTTGGTTTTAGGCAACCATCTAAGGTGGTTTTTTGTGCATCCGGATATTATGAATAAAGTTGTGAATATGAAACAAATGTTGAATATTTTAGTGTAATTAGAGATTGCGTGTATCATTCAAACAAGAGTGCACGCTTGTTTGAATGTCATCGGGACTAACGGGGGAGGGCAGCACCCCCGAGAGAAGCGGGGTCCAAGGGGCAGAGCCCCTGGCTGGGGTCGAGCTGCCAGGTCAGCTTGAAATTTCTTTTGTTTTGAACAAAAGTCCTTCATAGAAAATACATTAGAAATTCGTTTTTGACCAAAATTGTATTAATTAAACTTGAGGGACTAAAGGTGTAGTTTGTTCAAAACCGCAATAGCATTTATCTTGGAAAACTTCCATCCCGTTTATGTTGGGATTGGTAGTCTAGAAGAAAAAGCACAGGGAAAAACTCGAATTACAAACATCATCCAAAATTCATACGAATTCTTGAATCAATTCTAATTTTATCCGGTCAAATCATTGGTATACACTCTAATTATTTGATTTGAAAGTAAAATCACACGACTTCAGAATCATCTGGTCATTGCTCTATTAAGAAATCCCCAACAAAGATCAAATAATTTCAGTAAAGATGGCGAGCGATGGTGAATCTGCGAAGAACATGATGTCGTCCAAATTCGAAAAGTTGGACAAATTTCAGGGTCATGATTTCCGAAGATGGCAGAAGAAGATGCACCTTCTACTCATAATTTTCAAAGTGGTGTACGTTCTGAGTACCCCCATGCCTGAGAAATTGGAAAACGAGATGCTGGAACAAACTAGGAAGCGCTGTAAGTGGGTCAATGATTACATATGCGTGGACACATTCTAAATGGTATGTGTAATTCCCTCTTTGATATTTATCAAAACGTTGAATCTGCAAAAGAATTATAGGAATTACTTGAAGCCAAATACATGGCAAAGGATTCATCTAGTAAGAAATTCCTTGTAAGTGATTTTATGAATTATAGAATGGTTGATGGTAGGCCTGTTATGGAATAATATAATGAATGTCAATTCTTGGTCAATTTCAACAACACGGTTTAATAATGGATGAAGCAATTTCTATTTCAAGTATAATTAACAAATTTCCTCCTTTTTGGAAAGATTATAAACATAATATGAAACATAAGAAAGAGGAAGTGAGTCTGGTTGAACTTGGTAGTAGTATTCAAATTGAAGAGCCTCACCACATCTCAAAGTTTAGGGATGTAGAGCTGTGGTGAGGCTCACTTAACCTAAAAGGAAAACTTTAGGTGAAAGAGGTATAGATTGCATATTTATTGGAAATGCTGAAAATTCTTATGCATATAGATTCTATGTATTAGAATCCAATGAGTATGTTTTAATGAATTCAGTAATAGAGTCACGAGATGCAATCTTTGATGAAGAAAGATTCACATCTATACCTAGGCCAAAGAATATAAATCCTATTATGAAGGTTTCGGTTAATAACGAAGATGTTCCTTCGACTAGCACTGAACCAAGAAAAGGTACGAGAGTTAGAAAGGCCAAATCTTTTGGTGATGATTTTCAACTTTACTTAGTTGAGAGATCTAAGGATAAAATTAATTTTCAATATCAATATTGTTTCAATGTTGATGAGGATCCAAGGACATACAGTGAACCAATGGCTTCAAGGGATGTTGCTTTCTAGAAAGAAGCCATACAAGATGAAATAGATTCTATCTTGCAAAACAACACATGGAAATTAGCTGATTTACCTCCTGGATGTAAACCATTAGGAAGTAAATGGATCTTCAAAAGGAAGATGAAGGTGGATGGTACTATTGATAAGTACAAAGCCAGATTGGTAATCCAAGGTTTTAGGCAAAAGGAGGGTATTGACTTCTTTGATACATATGATCCTATTGCTAGGATATCCACCATTAGATTGTTGTTAGCACTTGCTGATATACACAATCTTGTAATTCACCAAATGGATGTGAAAACTACGTTCTTAAATGGTGAACTAGATGACGAGATTTACATAAAACAACCTGAAGGGTTTGTGATGCCTGGACATGAAAACAAGGTGTGTAAATTAATTAAATCTCTTTATGGACTGAAACAAGCACCTAACCAGTGGCATCAAAAGTTTGATGAGGTTGTACTGTCAAGTGGTTTTGTCTTAAACCAAGCTGACAAATGTGTTTACAATAAGTTTGATGATTCTGGAAATGGAGTCATGATATGTTTGTATGTAGATGACATGTTGATTTTTGGCACTAACCAAGATCAAGTTGATATAAAAAAAAGCATTCTTGTCATCTAAGTTTGCCATGAAAGACATGGGGA
Organism: Flaveria sonorensis; assembly: GCA_025506505.1. Classification (NCBI taxonomy): domain Eukaryota; kingdom Viridiplantae; phylum Streptophyta; class Magnoliopsida; order Asterales; family Asteraceae; genus Flaveria; species Flaveria sonorensis. The sequence continues at coordinate 13,747 of JACCIY010000248.1, read as the reverse complement.
GGCTGAGGTGATCTTAGGTATTAACATCACACGTGAGAACAGAGGCATTTCAATTTCTCAATCACATTATATTAAGAAGATCTTGAATAATTCAATTTTAAGGATTGTTCTCCAGTGGGTACTCCCATTGATCCAAGCATTAAGCTATCACTTAATAAAGGCGATGTTATATCTTAACTTGAGTATTCGAGAAGAATTGGATCACTTATGTATGCCATGATTAGTATTAGGCCAGATATAGCTTATGCTGTTGGTAAGCTTAGTAGATTTACAAGTAATCCTGGCATACAACATTGGCAAGCTTTGGTTCGAGTATTCAAGTACTTGAAAGGGACCATTGATAATAAAATAACTTACATTGGATTTTCTTCAGTGATTGAGGGTTATTCTGATGCAAGTTGGATAACCAATATGAAAGATCATTCTTCCACAAGTGGTTGGGTGTTTCTTCTTGGGGGAGGTGCAATTTCCTGGGCATCGAAGAAACAGACTGCATAACTAAATCAACTATGGAGTCTGAGTTTGTTGCTTTAGCGACAGCTGGTAATGAAGCTAAATGGCTAAGAAATCTACTTTATGAGATTCTATTATGGCCAAAACCAATGGCTCCCATATCTATCAGGTGTGATAGTGAAGCTATATTGGTTAAGGCTTATAGTCAAGTGTATAATGGCAAGTCAAGACACTTAGGTGTGAGACACAGCATAGTTCGCAAGCTCATTATGCATGGTGTCATATCTGTTGAGTATGTTAGAACTCAACTTAACTTAGCTAATCATTTAATCAAAGGGTTAAGTAGAGATCTCGTGAAAGGATCAGCTGTGGGATTGGGGTTAAAGTCCATCTAAAACTCTCATGTTAAGATACCCAATTCCCACCTAATATGATGTTAGGTGCAGAATTTAATATGAAAGGCTTTACATCTAGAGTTCAGAACACAACATTATATTATCCCAAAGGTATGTGTTCAGACTACAAGTTAAGGAAGGTTGAAGTATATCTTTTAATAGTTCTTTTGGAAAATTGCATTTGCAGATGCAAGAATAAAAGATCTACCTATATGAGCATGAAGTTTAGCTGATTCAAGAAGCTGGGACTTGGCAGGGCTTGGCTTTGATATGCTTATGAAGGATAAAGACATAAGCTAGTAAAAAGTAAGATTTATGTATGTAAACTGATGTGTATATTATCTTCATGTATTTAATATTGATATTAAGGGTTCAATCCTAGGTGACACCCTGATATTAGAATATTTGGAACGTGTAATATACTAATGTGAAATTCAATCGTCACGATATTTCATCTATGCTTTAGTTTGTTTGGTTGTTGTGAATTAGTTAGCTAATCAAAGATTACACTAAAATGGGGGGAGGTTTGTTGAATATTTTAGAGTAGCTAGAGATTGCGTGTATCATTCAAACAAGAGTGTACGCTTGTTTGAATGTCATCGGGACTAACAGGGGTTCGGGGGCAGCGCCCCGAGAGAAGCGGGGTCCAAGGGGCAGAGCCCCTAGCTAGGGTGAGCTGCCAGGTCAGCTTGAAAATTTTTTGTTTTGAACAAAAGTCCTTCATAGAAAATGCATTAGAAATTCGTTTTGACCAAAATTGTATTAATTAAACTTGAGGGACTAAAGGTGTAGTTTGTTCAAAACTGCAATAGCAGTTATCTTGGAAAACTTCCATCCCGTTTATATTGGGATTGGTAGTCTAGAAGAAAAAGCACAAGAAAAAACTCGAATTACAAACAGCATCTAAAATTCATACGAATTCTTGAATCAATTCTGATTTTATCCGGTCAAATCATTAGTATACACTCCAATTATTTGATCTGAAAGTGAAATCACACGACTTCAGAATCATTCGGTCATTGCTTTATTAAGAAATCCCCAACAACAAATATAATTAAACTACAACTGTAATAAATTTTCTCAAAACAAATATGCTTCAAATAAGTTTAAAAGCTTTATTTTGGTATGTATTCAATGTGATTTTTCAGAATGTTTGTTTGTATCAGAAGTTATAACTATGCATCAAAATATACAACGTTTTGTACAAGCGTAAACCATAATTCTTCATCTATGTTAGTTTAAAAATAGTACGGTAAACTACGGTTTTGAAACAATGTGTCAAATGATAACATTCATAAGTGCGCATCACAATGGGATATTCATAATAAACATTGTGTAGTATATCAGAATTGCCAAAACAGTCGAACAAAAACACACAATATTACTTTAAGTGAAGGACATAATAACATTCCTGCTGCAACTAAAACCTTGTTAAAAAAAAACAAGTAGGTAAATAGTAGTAGGTTAACCTTGAAATTATTTTAAAACTAAAGTTATCATAAGTAGATAATGAGTGTCTCAAGTATCTGATAAATTTTAGATATTTCTACAAGAGTAATGATCTATATATCTAAAACATAACTATACATTATGTTTTTTACACATGCAGATCTTCTCTTTTCATCTTTCCTTCAATTTTTATATTAATGTGTATGTGTTCTTCGATATAGGACAGGGCAATAACCAGGTTAGGCCAGCTACTGGTACCGTAAATGTAGTGTTTGGTGGTGGTTAATGTCTTGAAGCAGTTCTGGTTTGCCACTGGATCCTAAATTGCTTATAACTGTCCGATAATCTTTATTAAGCCCGGCCAATGTGTATTACTAGGCTTTTTGCATGAATCTTGAGTTGAAGAAACAAAAAGAGCCAAACACTAATTGTTAACAGTAGTACTGTGCAGGCATTGCCTTAAACCCGCAGTAGCTGGTTCACCGGACAGGACCATTTTTAAATTAGGCCCAAATTTACATTAACATAACATGTTGCAAGTACTTCAGTTTCACTATTCAATAATTATATTTGTTGGTACTGATGTTAAACTTCCTTGATTAAGCAGAACCAATATATTTTGTTACAAGACATCATCCCATTACTAAACTCAGATCATATGATCAGATATCAAGATCCATAACACCAGTTCTAATACTAGTCCTTTAGTTAATAGGGGTAAGTTTTGTGAACAAATGCAACTAAAATTATAAAAAAATTGATGTATTAGTTATAAATGGAATTCAGTAAATAGAGAAATCCTGCAGATACCAGCAATCATCTATCTTTCAGTGTCAGCAATTAAGTTCATTGCAGTTTCAACCAATGAATGAATGGACATCTTGTATCTGCTCAATCCAATTGCCCCTGAGAAAATACTAAAGCTCTCAACCTCAGATGTGGTCTCTGTAATACCTTCAAGTTCTTGTTCCAGACCAAGATGCCTGAATGTTTGAATATTCGTACGCGAATCTTTCATCATCCAGATCGCCAGCTCCACCACATATCTCCGTATCCTCGGGATCTTGGTCTGTGGTTGTGGGTACTTCTTCAGAATCTGCACCAGTGACATGGCTAAATCAGCTTCTTTGATTCCAGATCGCGTGAACATCTTACTGGCTTCTTCAGATGTCATGTATTTGAAGATATGCGCCCCGAGTCCAACCATCACCTCCTGCAGCTTGTTTTCTTCTGTCATGATTTCCATCAGTACCTGTCAAATTAAGATATATCATTACATTCTCATCATGGTTTCAATTCTCTAGCTTTTTTTTTTAAATCATGAGAACTAGTTGCTGGTAAACCAACAGGATTAGGTATATTGCAGCTTACGCTGGGCTAGTGACATTCAAGAGGTTATGGTAGAAAACCAGTGGCTGATTGTGTATTTTGATGGATATACAGATGTTTTAGAAGAGGGTAACTTACAGTTGGTGCCGCGGTGATCACGCCTCTGAGCTGTGGAAAGCACTCTGGCCCACTGTAAATGCATAAATTTCTTAAAATCCTTGCTGAGTTTATTCTAAGCAACGGGTCGTCTAAAGCATCAACAAGCTTCTCAAGAACTTTAAGTTTCAACATTCTATGACAGTTATTGGCGCTCTCGAATGCCAGCATCCCCAGTGCTTCCCCTGCTGCTATCCTCACGTGATTCTGATCTTCGGGCGCCCCTCGTTTAAAGAAAATGTTTAACAATTCCTTCAGAACACCGCCCGTTCCCCCTATCCTCTCTGTAGCCTCAACTTCAAGTGCCAAACTTGTTAAAATCTCTATCCCAAGTTTCTGCAGCATTGGGTGTTTCTCACCATATCTTAAAATATCTCTTATGTGACTAACCGTGAAAACCACCTCGGATATCTCTGCCCTAAGCTCCTGCCCGTACTGCCCGTGGTGCTCGCCAACATCTTCACCACCTGTAACGATCTTTTCACTATCAGAATCTGAGATTCTGTGACCCGTTCGTCCCTCAACAACCTCTCACTAGCGTGTGTGAAATCTATGATCTTTGCTAACAAGCCCTTTTTGTTTCCAATCTTTCCACAATTGTCATGGTCTCGCGCCAGTTTTTTCAGTATTTGCAGCCCCAATTCATTAAATATCCAGTACCCATAGTTTTCTTTGCCCCTAATCACTTCCTTTCTTGAAATTTCACCGCAGTTCGTCACACTAGAGCTCCTGTGAACATGCAACAGAGAAGATATAGACTCCATTGCACCAGGAATGCCAGCAACTCGAAGCGAGTTCTGCTTCTTACCCGCGAGTTTAGCCAGTATCTCAGCTGCTGACTTCCTGATCTCTTCCTCTTGTGGGTCTTTCCAATTCAACATTTCAACCAACCGTTCGATCACAGTGATCGTGATCCCTATCTTCTGAAGTGTATCTTCTGAAAACCTCGGGTTTTTCGTGAACTTTTCCAAGATTCGGACCCCGATCAGCTGCTCATCTGATGAGTCAGAACCCAATAACTCCATTGCAAATGAAACCAAATCCATTTTCAACCCATCAAAGATGCTCCCATTAACACATTTAGAGTATGCATCATAGAAAAACCTCCTCACAGACACCATCCCAACTGGCCCGAATTCGCACTCGTTGTTGACCCGTTCCAACAGCTTCTTGTACATCACCTTCCACTCCCAATAAGCTTTCTCCAAAAGAAACAACAATGCCTCTGCCAATGCCAATGCATAGAATATGGTCAACGCTGACTTTCTGTTCCTCTTATCTGTATCCCCTTTCTCTATCTCCCCATAGTTTCGCCTCACAAGCTTGATCAGCGACAAAACGACACAAGCCATTGCTGATGCCAACTGCAGCCAGTAAAGAAGCCTGCTGATGTTTCTTGACAGAAACACCCATTGACCATATGGAAGCAGTGGAACATCAGAGCTCGTCCATGTCCGATTCAACGTCGTTTTCTTCTCCAAGTTTCGATCTTTCAGCTTCACCTTTCGCAGATTCGGACCCTCTTTAACTGAGTTAACTCGGAATATCGCGTTACAGGCTCTGATCATCACATGTGACCGCGACTTCACTGCACGAAAACTATTGATCCCAGCATCAGCTAGTGACCAAGTGGCTTGATGCTGCCACTCGAGCTCATGACTCCGGCTAAAGATCCGAGTCCCTTCGATCAACAATATGATGGTGATGAACCAGAAGTCAGTCTGATCAATGGTGATGGCGAACCCACCTAGCAAAACAACAGTAGCCCAGATGAACCCAAGTGTCCCCAACCCAGTGGCTGCTTTCTCCAGAACCGCGAGGCGTAAGGCGAAGAGGGTCAGCCTCTTCTCGGGTGCTCGGTTCGCCTGTCGTGGGCCGGAGACTGATGGTGTGTTGCTGCTGCTGGTGGCTGTTTCAATGCTGCTTTGTGGTTCGAAAATGGCGGTTGTTTGGGGTGTGAGATCGTTGATGTGAAGATGAACACTTTGTGTTGATGATTGTTTATCCATTTGTGTTGTGGGATTGAGGTTGAAAATGGTGTATATAAATGATATGTTTGTAAAGATGTTGAGATTGCAGTCTTGTTGAGCACGTTTTGCTTCTTATGTAATGACTCAAGATATGACTTTATGGTTTGCTTTTGAAAGTTGGTTGCTTTTAATGGAATTGAAGTCATCAAGTAACTTCTTTTTTGTGTTTTTTTAAGTATTAAAGTGGACAGTTTGAGGGTTTGTTAATTGTTATGGTAGTTGGTATAAAAATGGATCTATTTTTTGTTAATATTATGTTCAAATTGTTATATTTAAGACATTTTAAGTATATAATAAATTATATATATATATAATAAATAAGTTAGTATGGAATCATTTTTATTCTGCTTTTTCAAGAAAATATCTATTTTGTATATATAGACTAGGTTAAAAACCATGATTCTACGTGCTGAATTAAAAAATATTAAATTAAATATTATAATGGTGGTAATAAAAGATTGCAATATTAAAAATTAAAAAGAGAAGCTAAAAAAATTATTTATCAGATGAGGTAAGATAAAGAGAAGTAAATAATAGTACTATAGATTTAGGAATTTAAAAAAAACTAGAAATAAACTAATATATTAGGTGAAAAAATAAAATAAGGAAAAGTAAATGAATGTCAAACTTGTGATAATTGATGTTTATGTTAGAACCGTAAACGAATCGAACGAATACGAACGGGGTCTTGTTTTTGTCCGTTCATTAAGAAAATAACTTGTTCACAAACGTTCGCCGAACAAGATTTCTTGTTCGTGTTCATTCATTAAAGAAATTAATAGGTTCATGAATTGTTCACGAACATAAACGAACACAAATTAAATCAAGCGAACGTACATAAACATTCATGAACATTGATGAACACAAATAAAATATCATAAAACTAACAAATACAAACCATCATATATTGATTTTATAACTATACTTACCAACATTATGTAATATAAACCAAATATAAATAACAACTTAATTTAATTATTACAAACATAACTTTTAAACAAAACGAACACAAACGAACGTTAACAAACATATTATCGAACGTTAACAAACATAAATGAATGAATGCAGCCTCTGTTCATGTTCGTTCATTTAATTAAACGAACAAAATTTTCTTGTTCGTGTTCGTTTATTTATTAAACGAACTAATATAAACAAATTTACCGCCGAACAATTCACGAACTGTTCGCTGAATGTTCGGTTCGTTTACAACCCTAGTTTATGTAGTTATTTATTAGATATAGGTAATAATTTTATTCACTATTAAATATTTTAATATGAAATTAACTATTCATGTTATTGTAGTTAACGTGGAAAAAATAAATTTCTAACTTAAAGTTACTAAACATTTATTTAAGTTTGATAAGGTTAAAGATAAACTATATAGATTGAATACCTTATTAATTAAAAATTAAAAAGACCATAAATATCAAAATTTTCATGTGAAGATATAGTTTATAACTTCGGTTTCTATCTTTAAACTTGCTTTCCATTTTCAGAAATGTATGATTGGAAAACCTGATGACGAAATTATTTGTTTTGCTATTTTGGCTCTTTGCATTTATCTTGAGTTAGTATTGTGGAGGAGTAAGTGTTGGTTATGTAAAGACTTGCAAGGCTATGCAACAAGTGTTGTTGTGTAGAAGCAAGCAAGTGGTGTATGTCTTGGAGTATACGATTGGTCGTGGGTTCTTTTTTAGAAAGTTTCCTTTTCTAATTAAGGAATCAAGCCTCTTAGGTAATATAATTATCAACAAAATAAGGTTAGTAGTAATTGGTTCACTTCAACCATCGATATGGTTTTCGTATAGAACAAGTCTGGTTCGGTTTTCATATATACATAGCATATTGGTTCGGGTAAATTAGTCCTATGGATTTGTATAATCGAAATAGAACGAAATAAGCAAGTTAACAAAAAAGCTTAAACCAAACCATCGTTAAACTAATCTTGCCTATTTAGTTGGTTTTCCTTTAGCGTGTTTGATCTTATACACCCATATAAGCCCTATTGCTTTGTGATCTTTTGGTAGCTCGATAGCACATGTATTGTTTTGTTCTATAGCAATCAACTTGTTTTTCATAGCATCCATCCATTGCCTTTTGTTTTAGCATCATGAAAATCTATCAGTTCGTAATCTTGTAAGAGAATTCCTTCCTACAACAAAACATAATTATCAAGATGTTTAGGATTAAAATTTGATGGTAGACCTTAGAAGAACTATTCTGGTATTGTTTGGCTCTCTAGATTCATCAGCGTTCTCGTCGGCTGAATCTAGGCTGGCATCTGTCGCTTATGTTGCGTTCCCGAGTTTACTAATTAAAAGAAAGAAGATAAAGGAAATTTAGAAGAGAAAAAAAAAGAAAAGAAAGAAAAAGATATAATTTTATTTTGAGTTTCAAAGTTTGAAGGAAATGAAAATAAATTAAAGATGTTTCGTGTTCCGAGTTGATAGGAAAAGAAAAGAAAGTTATAATTTTACTATTATATCCTTTAATCTTTTAATTAAACTATATTGGAATGGTAAATTGGTAAAAAGGTAAAACAAAAGATTATTAGAAAGTTTGTTTTAATTTCCTTTTCGCTTACTTTCGATTACCAAATCCTTTCACTTTCTTTTATTTTCTTGTTTAAAAACTCTGGTACACAAATATTTTTCATTTTCTTTCTAGTTGCTTTCACTTCTCTCCTAAAAGGCTTGAGAACATAACATTACTCTAGACTTCTATGGTTTGATACTTGACGAGCGACTGGCCCTTCCATGACCTTGCCAGCGGTCTCTTCCTCTTCCACCACCCTGACCTTGACTGCTTTGGTATTCTTGCTTGTAAGAACCAACATTAAAACATTCTTCGGGAGAGCTTGGTAAATAAGCGCTGTTACCACTTGTTCTTTTTCTCATCTTCCACTTCCCCGGTAACTACTTCCCACAAGCATTGGGCATCAAGATTTGCTTCAATTATGACTACCCATATATTGTAGTTTGACCTAGTTAGTTTGGACACATCAAGAAGAATGTGCTCGGTATTTTTGGTTGAACGATAATCTGTTGTTTTAAAGGTTTACTTGTCCCTCGTCTCCTACCATAACACCCTTCTTTTTCTCCTACTGTAGGTTAAAAATGTGTTCACTTGTTGTTCACCCATCCTTCATTTGAGAGGCTTTGTGCAGCCCCTGATCGATTCTTGGCTTCACGCCTTGAATCTCTTTGAGAAGCGTTAAGGGGTTAGTCACCCCCTACAGCCTTGAGCTACTCCTCCACGAGCCTAGAACCGTTTAGGCTTTGATACCAATTGTTAGAGAAACAATTGGTAATCACACATACACACGAACACAACAATTTTGTGGGGTGGTCAGTCCCATGGCGACTTTTCTCTTATTGATAAACTCAAAGAACTTACAAACTCATAAAGAAAACATAGACTTTACACATTTATTTATATTAGAGGAAGGTTAGACTACAAAGGCGTAAAACTATAAAATAAAAAAATAAGAAAATAAAAAAAAAAAAAAAACAAAAATGATTTTTAAAACACTCATAACCGACTCAAACGAACTTCGATTGAAATCATTCTAACGGTATTAAAACCGGCTTGTCAAATCCATCCAGACCCCCAAAAACCTAACCCCACCAAACCACCCCCAAAACCTAATTTTTTCGTCCCCATCCAACCCCCAACAACCTAAGCCCCTCACCCATCTCTAAAAAACCTAAACCGCCCACCCCCACTAAAAAAAACCTAAATCCTTAGGCTAAAACATAAACATAAACTTTAAAATATAAACCTTAAAAGCTAAAAACGTAAAGTTCGACGATCTGGTTTCAAAGTTGCTTGATTGAGTTAACTTGAAGTTCGTTTAGATCAGTTTGAGTGTTTTAAAGTTCTTTTTAAACTTTTTTACAATTTGAGACGTTATTAGCCTAACCCTATAATTTAACTATCACCAAAACTAGAGACTGCTCTTTCCTATACTTGAGGACCAAACAAAACATAAATCAAAAGACTCAAGAATAAAAAACAAACTTTTTATGGACTCAACAATAGCAAAACAAGTGAAATTCTCATTGGGTCTTCAGCCCACTTCTTTATTATGATCCTTTTGTAGCAATAGTGACCTAAAAATATTAATCCATTGTCAGTTAATTTAATTGTAAACATCTGTGTTATATAAAACATATAAGAGGGTATTTTAAGATATCATAAAATTAAAAACAATTATTTTACTCAATGAATAATATACAACCATTTTAAAGGTAAAATAGTATTTTTAATATTATTTATAGATTACCCATTACAATTAGTTACATAATAATTTTACACTTACTGTAACTTACATAAAATTTACATTATCTACCTATAAACCAAAAAAAACTTAATTTGTTTTAAGATTTCAGTTATATCTTTTAATCTATCATGTTTAAAAACTTTTTAAGACTAAAATTGTAACCTTTGTATTTTTTAAACGTTTTGGTGTAAATTTTTTGTTGAACCGATGTGTATTTTGTGAGGTGCAATAAGTTAATGCGTAAATGTACAAGTCGTCATGCAAAACTCATTTATTTGGTGTTTTAAATTTAGCTTAGAAAAAAATATAATAGACTTTTGTAAAATTACTAAAAGAATAAAAAAAGTTAGAAACACGTATCGAATGTAAAATGTCGCCCCGCCGCATTACGGTGGCACCCTTCTAGTTCCTTAAAATATTTATCCGCGATATTATACATACTCCCATGTATATTATTTTTACTTGTTATGCTTATTTTCTTAACTTTTAAATAATTATTTTTTCTTTTTTTATTTACCAATATCAACCCTTGATTTATACTAAAAAAACTTTTAAGTTTATCTATTTATTATATCTTTTAGTCTTTTATTATTTAATTGTAGTATATAGATATTTAAAAAAGCCAAAAAAGAAAATAATCGAAAATCGAACTGTATTCATAATCGAAAAACTAAATCATATCGTGAATTCGATTTCGGCTCGGTTAACAAATACACAAAATCTTGTTTATTGGTTCAGTTGTCCATATAAACCGAGTAATAAACGATTTAATAGATTTAATCGGATAACCAAACTGAATAAATCAGTCTAAACGGTTAATCGGTTGAACTTGGGTCATTTAGGTGTATTTTCAATTCTAAAAGATGTTTTTAATTTTTTTGTTGAAAGCATTTCTTTTTTTAACTTCAGAAAGGTTATGTTAAATGTTTATAGATTTTTTGTTATTACTTTTAAATATTTTTGTATCATTATATAAAATGTTTTTGAAACTTTTTTTAGAAAAAAGAAAAAACTTGTAATAAAATAAGACAAGTTTTAAAATTATTTTTTAAGAGGGGGTGACAGGGGGTTATGACAAGTAATAGAGGAGTGCATGTGGTCTAACCCTTTTATAAAAAAAAAAATATGTACGTAGCTTGCGACTTTGTAAAGGATTTTTTGTACAAAATCGAACTACTTGTTAAAAGTCTTGAATGTTAAAAAGCGATCTGAAAGTTGTAACCAAATCCAAAAAAGGCTCCATAGGTTGTTAGTATATACAATCACAAGCTTAACCATAACACATTGATTAATCGCGAGTTCTTCTATTATTTCTTCATATTACCAAACACACATTATCCACTACCTCAAACAAAACAAGTCAAACTCTGGCTTAACTGCGTTTGACTTCACTTGTTTACACCATATTTGAACCTATGTGATCAAGAATATCAAAAACAACTAGCATCAACCGGAGGAGGTAGATTAGTTTTTGTTAATGTTTTAAAAACCGGATCGCACAATGAACCGGTCGTCATAGTGGTTGGTCGTTCCAGATTTAATAAACCGAATGACATCATATTGAAAAAAATTAATAATATTATTTATAAGAATCTAATTGGAACGAAATATAAAATACTATATGATTGAGTTGAATTTACACTTTTAACACAATATGAACAATTAAATAACTAAAATATCTATCATATTTTACTGAATTAATTGAAAATAAGATTTTAGAAGAAAAAAATAAAAAAAAAGTTTTGAATTCCGGTCTAACTACCCGGACCGGTTCAGCTTTAACTTGTCGGTTCAAATGAAAATGATCCAAATACAAACAACCGGACCGTAACTATGATCTGTTCCCTTGTCCAACCAGTCCAACCGACTAGTCCGATCCAGTTCTAAAAATAATGGTTTTTGTATAATAATCTTTTCTTAAGCAACAAGACGTAAGATTTGTTTAGAATTATCTACAAAAATATTCTCACTCATTATTCTAGTATTTTAATCAATTAATAAGTTAATAATTTATTTGTTAATATAGATTTATCTGGCTGTAAAATCAAGTTTAATAATATTTCTTACAAACAAATATTCGAATATAATCTTCTTATTCATCTTTTAAATAAATACCATTAATTTAATAACTCACGAACATAATAAACTAACTATACAATGTAGAATGATAATTCTACACATGATATCAATTATACAAGTCCCAAGTTAATCAACCACTACAAATTGATTAAGGTTAGTAAAACTTACTTGAAGGAGATGATTCAGTCTTTGTGGATGAAGAAGATGCCATAGTGATCAATCTGATTACGGGTCCTGTTTGCCTAATTGATAGATAGAATCCCTTTATGGTATTGTTGAAGTTTTGTGTTCTCTGATGTTAAAATCACAGAGAGAAAGCAAATAGAAAAGAACACATGAATATATTTCGGCAAATAAACCCTTAACCAATTAACCACCATTAATTTACACATTAGCCCCTTAGAATTAATTCCCATCAAATTAGACATCCTAAGTATTAGGGATTAAAACACATAGTCCATATAAATATCAAATGATCAAAGGGTCACATAAATAATTCTAACATTCTCCCACTTGACCGTTAGACCATTTTAGTAAACATACATGTGTGTATATTAATTATACGTATATAGTATAATATTAATTGGCCAAGTGATCAAACTTGATCATATTCATTACCTTCTTATGATAACATCAAAGCTAATAGACACAATCGTTTGCACTATTATCAATGCAAGGACCCCCATCAATTATAACAATGATATCATCTCAAATTTATATGCTAGGTAGTAAATAATGAGTTTGTCTAAACTAAACATTACTGTGCACACATATATATTCATAAGTATAGACAAACTTTACATACGAGTGAAGTAAGTAAATATTCTATTAATGTGTTTACATGACATTAATAAGGTCTCGCCTAAAACCCATATTACGTACATGATTAGTGAATACTTGGGCGGAAGACCCTTAGTAAGTGGATCCGCTAACATGTCATGTGTACTGATAGATTCAACATTAACACTTTGATCCTCCACTCGCTCTCGCACGAATAAGTACTTTGTGTCGAGATATAGCCCAGCACCACTTGAGTATTACTGTTTGAAAAGCTCACCGCTGCACTGTTATCACAATAAATTCTCATAGCCTCTGTATGGAATTAACAAGTTTGAGTCCCTTAATCAGATTTCTTAGAAGCATCGCATGGCACGTGGCATTATAACAAGCTACATATTCTGCCATCATTATCGACGTAGTAGTCAATTATTGTTTGTGACTCTTCCATGATATGGGGCCACCTGATAGCATGAAAATGTATCACGAAGTAGATTTTTTATCATCTTTACACTTCGCAAAATCAGAATTTGTATAGCCTATAACTTCAAGATCATCTGATCTCCTATAGGTCAACTTATACTCTTTTGTCCCTTGTAAATATCACAGTATCTTTTTAGCAGCCTTCCAGTGATCTAGGCCAGGATTTGATTGATATATGTCTAGCATGCCAGTTATATATGCGATATCGGGATGAGTGCATACGGAGCATACATCAAGCTTCCCATAACGGAAGCATATGGTATGAGTCTCATTTGTTCAATTTCTGCCTCTGACTTAGGGCATTAATAAGACCC